>PVKS010004619.1:0-91665 GCA_004027875.1 Aplodontia rufa
AAAATGTAACCAGAATTGAAGACAGGTTTCTGTGTGTGTTCCAGCCAGAGAAAAGCTTAATAGAAATAACCACCTCCCTTTCCCTTAACGCTGTGCCTGTATTCATCTATCTGTGCACATATATGCTCTTTTGGCAGTCATGCCAGTCTAGGTAAACTCCCTGTCTTTTTCACATGACTGTCATGACTCTAGACCTTCCTTATATATGGGACTAACACAGCCACCAAGCTACTTGGTGCTCAGAAGAAGGCAGTGTTAAAAGAACCAAACCACTCAGTCAACACAAAACAGTCCCAGCCCAAGCTCCCGGACAAGGCCACCTTCCTGAAGGGTTTTCCTTGGAGGAGTAAGAGCCAGAAGTCATTATTGTCATTCCCATGTTCCCAAGATGCCCAACCTGGCTCTAAAGCTGGACTTACGGTAAAGGAAACCCAATCCATTTTGACTCAGGGGCCTCTGTCCTGAGCCACTATTTTTCAGGATGCAGCCATTGTCTCTGACTAAAGAGACAGACCCGCCCTCCCTGGGGAAGCTGGGCTAAGCTTCCCATGACCTATATTTCAGACTGATATAAACCCATTACTAAGTCAGTCTTCACGCTCCATGCCATCTGCACTCAGAAGCTCCCGGATACCTCAGCATCACACTGGGGAGAAGGAAGGAAGGAAAGAGAGAGGGAGAGAGGGAGGGAGGGAGAGAGGGAAGGAGGGAGGGACGAAAGGGAGGGAAGACCAACTGGCTGGCTGCCTGGGAAGGGGCGGGGAAGTGCCTGGGAGCAGCAGCCACAGAGATGGATTCAAACAAATGGGTCCTGTAGCCAGCACCCAGATCCAAGCCAAACCCGCCTCCCCAGAGTGCTTTATTGAGAAGAAAAGGCCACTTCTGTGGAATTTCCACAATCCAGGGACTAGGAACTTGCCGAGAAGGCAGGAGGCCAGCCCTGGGCTAACCAGAGCCTGCGACCCAGGGAGCTGGGAGGACCCACCTCAGCACGCAACACTTGCACCTAAAGAAGCATTCGTTTTTCCTTTCCTGACAAAATGCTTATTATTTAAAAAATACAAACAGAAACTCAGTCCTTCTGACTAAAGAGGGCAAACAATGTCTAAAATAAAAGCAAAACACGGGGCTGGAGTGGTGGCTCAGCGGTTACGGCGCTCTCCCGGCATGCGCATGTACACAGGTTCAAACCCCAGCACCCACGGACACAGCTAAGTGTCGAAGCAACAAAAGCCATGTGAAAAACTCAATAAAAATTGATTCTCTCTGTCTCTGTCCTCTCTCTCTCTCTCTCTCTAAAAAAAAAAAAAAGCAATTCATTATTCAAAGTTCCCCAAATTAAGTGATTTTTAAAATTTATTTATTAGGTACTTGGCATTGAATCCAGGGATGCTCTACCACTGTGCCACATCCCCATTCCCTTTTAATTTTTTATTTTGAGACATGGTCTTGCTAAGTTGCTGAGGCCGGTCTTGAACTTGCAATTCTCCTGCCTCAGCCTCCTGAGTCACTGGGACTACAGGTGTGCACCACCACACCAGGCCCTAAATAATATTTTAAATGTTATATTTGGAGGCTGGAGAGGTGGCTCAGTAGTAGAGTGCTTACCTGGCATGCGCAAGGACTCAGGTTTGAACCCCAGCACCACATACACAACTAAGAGTAGGAAAAACTAAAAAAACACGAAAAAATTTTAAAAAACGAATTCTCTCTCTTTCTCTTTAAAAAAACTTAAATGTTTCATTTGTGCCTCTAAAGTCATTAAAGCTGGGGCTGGAGCTGTGGCTCAGCGGTTTCGGCGCTTGCCTGGCAAGCACGAGGACCCGGGTTCAAATCCCAGCATCACGTACACAACTAAATATTGGAGCAACGAAGGCCATGTGAAAAACTCAATAAAGTCGTTTCTCTCTCTGTCTCTCACTGTCCCTCTCTCTTTAAAAAAAAATAAATAAATAAAGTCATTAAAGCTTAAAGGCAGTGTGTGTGTGTGTGTGTGTGTGCGTGTGTGTGTGTGTGTGTGTGTGCAGAGAGAGATGATGAATGAAAGAGTTGAAGACGGAGGGATCTAGATGAAAGGGGGACAGGGGAGCTCCTTGTGCTTATCTTAAAACTTCTCTGTACATTTAATAATATTTCAAATCAAAGGTTTAAAAATCAATTTTAAAATACCTATAATATCCCCCATGATCGCAACCCCAAGAATTCACCACTGTTCATAGTCTGTGAATCTGAGCAGCTCCGTAGGCAACAGGAGCATCTGGGTCACCAGAGTCCTCCAGGGTATAGGTCAGGAAGTGACCTCAGAAGGAAGGACCACTGGATAGGGTCTCCTAACTAACACTAGACTTCTGGAAGAGAGGCTCCCGCTTCTCTCTGTTCTTCATCTTCCAACCCTCTGCCCTCATCTGATCTATTTCCCTTGCCCACAGTCCTCACATTCCCTCACCATCAAAAATTTTTTAAATAAATAAAGAAGGATCAAAGACAAAACCCTGGCTGGAGCGGTGGTTCAGAAGTTCAAGCACAGCCCAGGGAGCTGGACATCCACAGGACAACAGCAGAGCACCCTGTGTGACAAGCAGACCCAGAGATGACTAAACACCTAATGGGAGTTCTTGAACCCTGGTCCCAGGGTCCTGAGAAGCTAAGGACCCATTACTGCAACTAGACAGGCCCTTAGGAACAGAAGGACAGCAGCCCTACCCAGTACAAGTGTCAGAGGAGGAGATGGTGACTTCCAAAGCAAAGCCTGCTTCTTTCTTTGCTAGGCCAAGGTTGTGTACAATGCTATTCAATCAGGAATGAGGACCCTCCAATTACCTGAACTGTGAACTCTATTCCTGCCCAACAAGGCCACAGCCACAGACTATAGGGGTCTGGCCTTTGGTGAGAGGGGAAGGGTGTCAATGTGCTGGAGAAAGGGGTCTTTCCTGCTGGGGAAGCAACCCAGGATCCTCACCAAATGGGAGCATCTACCCAGCAGAGCCACAGGGCCTCCCTGCCACACCCTGAGAAAGTCTGAGCACCCACTCCCATCCCACCATTTTGCCCAGTCACCAGATATTTCTTCCAGCACAGCTCAGCCCCATCCCAGGAGTCCCTGACATGTGCACGATGATAGACCCCTTCCAGCGATCCCCGTCAGGGACTCAGAACACCAGTGCTTGCAAGTCTGGTACCCAGAGGTGCCCCAGGGGATGCCAGCCCAGTGGGGCTGACCCAAAATAGCAGGGACCCACCTGGCTTCCGCTGCCGTGCACGATGTTCTCCGGGGTGTCATAAGCCTCAGACTCCATGTGAACATTCTGGTTCTTCTCGTGATTCACTTGTACCCGCAGAATTCGAAAGGAAGACCCACCGAGATCCAGAGCAATGAAATCTCCCTTTTCTGTTTAGGGAGAAAACAGGAATCTCAGCAGACTTGAGCACTGGGAGGCGGCCACATGCCATGCCCGCTTCCCAGCACTGGCCCTGCCAGCCTCCTCCTACTGCACTATGCTTTCAGAGGAAGCAGGAATCATACTGACCCATCCACCCCCTGCCCTGCATGAAGAGGGGGCAGAGGAAACCCTATCCCAGACCAGCTCCTTAGGCAGAAGGAGTTGCAGTAACCCCAGTCTCTCACTTCAGACCACAGGGAATGGAGGCACTGAATTAAGAACAAAGCTCATCCCGTCTTCTCTAATACGATTTCAAAAACAGCACTGCTATCCACAAGTAAAGCTCACACAGCATTTCAATTCGGAGAAAACACGAAACCTGAGGTCCCCCATGCCACGGGTTCCTTCCATGTTCATTTAGACCCATTATTTCACAGGGCTTTTCTTTCATTGTTGTGATAAAATATACATAAAATTTATGTATATTTTATATTTATTATGTGACCACTTTTAAGTACACATTTCAGGACTACAGTCACAATATTGAGCAACCCTCACTATTTCCAAAATGTTTTCACCACCCCAACAGAAACTCTGTAACCGCTACGCAATGACTCCTTATTTTCTGCACGCCCCTACCCCTAGTCTCTGGTAACCTCTATTCTACTTTCTCTCTCTAAAACGGGCTTCGTCTGGGTATTTCATGTAAGTGGAGCCACACACTGGCTTTTTCGCTCAGCATCCATGTTGCAGCCTGCATCATTAGGCCAGGGGTGACAGCCACCCCTGCCTCCCCACACCCAGGCTGGACGACCAATTTGCACAAGACTACTAGGGACCTCCACACAGAAAACACGCATGGTCAGCGTACTGACGTCATCTCAGGTGGAAATCACTCAGGGACCTGAAACTTCAGCAAGCCACAAAGATTTCCAAGTGGGGCTGGGGATAATGTCCTTTCTCTACTGAGACCAGAAAACAAACTGGATCACCAGAGCTGGGCCACCGTATTCCCAAGTAAACAAACTCTGAGGCCACTTTTATCACCTACAGGCGCCCCCTACAAACCCCATGTATATCTCTTAGTAAAATCCCCAGAATTTAAGTCTTCCAGTCTCTGACCAGCCATCTACTGGATCTGTCACCCCTTCACGGATTTGTTCTTTGTCTAAAAAGTATAAAAGTCAGGGCTCGGGTGCGGCTCAGTGGTAGAGCAATTGACTTGCATGCTGGAGGCCCTGGGTTTGGTGGACTCCTAGCTATGCAAAAAAAAAAAAAAAAAAAAAAGAGCCCTCAGTCCCATGGCAGTCAAGACCACTCCGCTTTGGAGCACCAACTTGCTCAGAGAAGGATCATTATTTTTTATGTAACAGTATTATAGAAATGTAATTCACACGCCACACAATTCACCCACTTAAAGTGTACAATTCAATGGCTTTCAGTATATTGAGTTATGCAACCATCACCACAACCAGTTTTAGGAGCATTTTCTTCAACTCAAAGAGAAACTGATAGCTCTCACCTCTCTCAATCTCCACCAATCTGCTCTCCGTCTCTACAGACATCCCTGTTCTGGCCATTTCATATGAACAGAATCAGACTGCGGCCTTTCATGACTAGGGTCTTTCCCTTAGCCATCTGCTTTTAAAGTTCATCCACGTTGAGCTGGAGCGGTGGCTCAGCGGTTGCAGGGCTTGCCTGGCATGTGCCAGGACATGGGTTTGAACCCCAGCACCACGTACACAATGAAGTATCGGAGCAACAAAAGCCACATGAAAAACTAAATAAAACTGATTCTCTCTTTCTCACTGTCCAGCTATTTTAAAGAGGTTCATCCATGTTGTTGTATATATTAGTATTTCATTCCTTTTTGTGGGCAAATAATACCCCACCCCCTGGACACAGAATTTTACTTTTACATTCATCTGCTGATGGACATGGCTGCTTCTACGCACACTGCTGTACGAGCTTTGCTGTGAACATGTATAGTCACTTCCCTTGGGTATGGACCTAGGAGAACTGTTGTGTCAAATGACAAACTGTGTTTACCTTTTTGAAAAGCTGTCATTGTTTTCAAAAGCTGCTGCTCCATCTTCCGTTCCCACCTGTGATGTAAGACATTTCTAATTTCTCTACATCATCAGCCACGCCTCAAAAACAGCACTGTCTTTTTTATTTCGATTTGCATTTCTCTGATGACTAAAGATATTAAGTACTTTTTCAGTGCTCACTGGCCATGTGTATATCTTCTCAGAAGATATATCTATTCAGAATTTTTGCCCATTTTTAAAATTGTCTTGTCTTTTTACCGCTGAGCTGTTAGTTCTTTCAATATTCTAGATGCACCCTGCATATGCTTTCTCCCATTCCGCGGGTGGTGTACTCACTTTCTCGGTAGCACATCTCTCTCTCTCTCTCCTTTTTTTTTTTGTACCAGGGATTGGACTCAAGGGTACTTAACCACTGAGCCACATCCCCAGCCCATTTTATCGTCTATTTTGAGACAAGGCCTCACTAAGTTGTTTAGGCCTTGCTAAGTTGCTACGTCTGGCTTTGAATTTTGATCCTCCTACCTCAGCCTCCCAAGTTGCTAGAATTACCGGCGTGTGCTTCCACACCCAGTTCTTGACATCATCTTTTTTTTTTTTTTTTTTTGAGAGAGAGAGGGACAGTGAGAGAAAGAGAGAATCAATTTTATTTAGTTTTTCATGTGGCTTTCACTGCTCCAACACTTGGTTGTGTACATGGTGCTGGGGTTTGAACTCGCATATTCAAGGCAAGCCCCACAACCGCTGAGCCACCACCCCAGCCCCCCTTGATAGCATCTTAATGCACAAAAGTTTTTAGTTTTGATGAAGTGCAACTTATTTGCTTTTTCTTTTGTTGCCTGTAGCCTTCAGGTATTGTATCTAATACTCCATTGCCAAAACCAAGATCACAAAGATTCACACCTATTTTTCCTTTTAAGAGTTTTATAGTTTTAACTCTTTTGCTAGGTCTTTGATACATTTTTAGCTAATCTTTTGCATATGGTGTGAGTTAAGGGTCCAGCCTCAGTCTTTCCCACGTGGAGATTCAGAGTCTCAACACTATTTGCTGTTTCCCTCATTGAATAGTCTTGGCACCCTCGCCAAAATCCAATTGACAGGGTAGGGGATTTAGCTCAGTGACAGAGCTCTTGCCTAGCACTCGCAAGGCCCTGAGTTCAGTCCTCAGCCCTGAAAAAAAAAAAAAAAACCAACTGACCATAAACGGCAGAGTTTGTTTCTAAACTCTCATTTTGGATCCACTGATCTGTCTGTCTGCCCTTCTGCCAGTACCACACCTTCCTGACCACTATTGTTTGTAGTAGATTGTGAAACGGGGAAGTGAAAGTTCTCCAACTTTGTTCTTTTTTAAGATTATTTTTTGACTATTCTGGGTTCCTTGGGCTTTTTCTTTAAAAAAAAAAAAAGCAATGGTTGCTTTTTGTTAAAAAAATAAATAAATAAATAAAAATTAAAAAGTATCGTCTTTTATCCAGCTGACACGCCCTGGGTTTGATTTCACTGGGCTGTGAGCTCCGGCACACGGCTGGATTTCTAGAACTTAGCATGGTGCTTATTAGCATACAGTGAAAGCTCTAGCACCACTTAAGAGCAGCGAAGGTGTCAACCAGCCAAGGACTCCTGTGCTAATGCCACTGCTCCCTCTCAAGTTCCACTGGGGGGAGGGACTGCAGTTTAGGACTCTGGGCATTTACCCTGGGCACCCAGGACAGTGGCTGCCTGAGCTCAGGGATCAGTGTCCCATTCACGCATTCAAGGCACCTCTGCTTGTGGTTCATGAGCAAGAAGCACTTATGCCATTGACTGGTTTTTAAAATAACAGCTTTATTGAAATAAAATTCACATTCATCCATTTTAAAATGTACAATTCAGCAATTTTCAGTGTATTTACAAAGTGCCACCATCACCACTAACTTCTGAAAGTTTTCATCACTGCAAAAGAAGCCCGGTGTTCATTAGCAGTCACTCCCCGCCCTGTAGCAGGTGCTACGGTACTTTTTGTCTTTATAGCTTTCCCTATTCTCACATTTCATATAAATGGGATCATGCAATATGTGATACTCTGTGTCTAACTTCAGTATGATAGGGATTTTTTATTTTGTTTTTATTTGGTTTATGGTCCTGGGGATTGAACCCAGGGGTGTTTTACCACTGAGCCACATCCCTAGTTTTTTTCATTTTTTTAATTTTGAGACAGGGCCTCGCTAAGTTGCCCAGGCTGGACTTGAACTTGCGATCCTTCCGCCTCAGCCTCCTGAGTAGCCAGGATCACAGGGGTGGGCCACCACACCTGTTCAAGGATCATTCATGAGTCACATGCACATTCCTTCATTCCTTGTCATGGCTTAACTGTATCACAGCATATGGAGATCCCAGTGTGCTGCTGGTGGCTGGAAAAGCAGGTATCACAGGTTTATGGGAAACTTTGACCCTGACTTTGGGTATTTTCAAATTAGTTCAAGGTTTTTTTCTGGATTCCCATTAGAATCCTAACCTCATGCACCTTATACCACCACCAGGTTAAAAAACTGAATTCGGTATGAATTGGCTCCTCTCAGGCAGGTGAGTCACTAGAATATAAAAACACTTTCTTTTACTATCAGCTCACACTCTTGAGTCTGTCTCTACCAATTACTGAATACTTTATAGCATCATTTTATTTCCATCTCAATCCACCTCAGGGACAAAGATCCCCAAGCATGGGATCACAGTGAGATGTCTGCACCGCAAGGACGGCTACATCTCTTTTCTGGGGCTCCTCCATATCCACAATTCCTTGAGGCTTTTGGTTTTGTTTTGCTTTGTTCTTTTTTTTTTTTTTTTTTTTTTTAAGAGAGAGGGACAGGGAGAGAGACAGAGAAAGAGAGAAACAACTTTATTTAGTTTTTCACATGGCCTTCATTGCTGCAACACTCAGTTGTGTACGTGGTGCTGGGTTTGAACCCGGGTCCTCGTGCTTGCCAGGCATGCGCCGAAACTGCTGAGCCACCGCTCCAGCCCCTGTTTTGCTTTGTTCTTTAATGAAGATAATGAAAAATCCCAGTCTGGTAAGTAACTATAAACCACTCACGGGTAGAGAATTCACAAAAGTGAATCTTCTGCCAGGATGGAATTATGGGAACTTCTCATTTTAACATTTTTACTTAATTAACTCATTAACCATTTAATGTTTAAGTAAATATTTGTTTCATGTCTTACACTGGCTTTTCATTGTTTTAATCTATTAAAGGTTCCCAGGACCTGTGCGAGGTAGGCAAGCACTCTCCCACTGAACTACATCCCTGCTCTCATCATAACTTTAAAATAGCATGGGTAATCCTTCAGTTACCAGCCTGGTCTCATTTTCAGATGAACCAGACAAAGCAGGTTTCCTGCCACTCAAGTTCCAGGTGATGGAGCTGAGCAGCCCTGCTTACCGGTGCTGAGGCTAACACAGCAGCTACAAGTTTTCAGCCCTTCATCTAAGAAGGGGACAGTTTCTGCAATATCTCTGCAGGTTCCAGGCCTGAAGTTTTTCCAACAGGATATGTTAAAAGTGACCTCCGCTGGTTATAGATCAGGGAGCAGCCTGGCCTGGTCCAGTTCACGGGGCTGGCCCACATTTCTGTGGTCTGCTCACCCAACCTCTCCTGTTCAAACAAGTCCAGCGGGAGCAGCGGGATGGGCGAGCCCAAGGAGTTGGGATCAAAACAGAAAAGGGTGGCCATAAGATGCCAGGACAGAGCCACAAACCCGATACTTCACACACCAGCAAGTGAAAGTGATGGGCTTCAGAGGGGCCTGGATAAGCAGCTGCTGAAAGCAGGCATCAGGGTCTCTCTCAGCTCCTGACCACTCCCTGAGCAGTGACCCTGGTTCTACTAAACACATGCTTTGTAGTTGCTAAAGAGTAGGTGGCTGCAGCTCTTCTGAAAGTTTAGGGAACATGGGACAAATATTAACTCAACTCCTGCGTTTTATGGATGAGGAAACTCCAACCAAACAAGCCAAATGCCGCACTTAGGCAAGGCCAGGCTTGACCCCACCTGTTCTCAGACTTGCAAAGACTGTGATGCTTGTTATTTTTCACGTGTCTTTTCTTCTTTGGTTGGATGAGAAGCACCTCACAGGCAGAGGACTTGTAACCTGCTAACCTTCCTTTCCCCAAGCACCCAGTTGCAGAGAAGGCAGGCAATCGGCAAGCGGGCAGCTGGCTCGGTAGAACTGTGGGTCCAGTGGCATGCTGCTGGCTCCTATGCTCTGCTACATAGAGGATACCAAGGAATGGCCTTGAGAAAGCCCAACAAGACTTGGCAAACTCTGTTAGATGTCTAGAATGTTCCTGTTTCTCACCCCTGGGGTGGGGGTGGAGCTGACCATCTGCTCCAGCTGCAACAGGACCAACATGTGAACCAATGGCACCCAGAGTCACCCATCTCAGCCATCCTGATTGGCTCAAGATGGGCACATGACCCACTCAGCCAGTCATGGCCCTCTCCAAGATCATCACTGGAATCACTAGCGAGGGGGTAAAATGTCAGCCTAGGGCTCAGGGGCTGCCTCTGCCATTATGAGAAAGAGGTGGCCCAGAAACAAAGTCAAGGCAAAGTGGGGCTGACCGAAAGACTGGGAGACACAGGAGCTCACAGGCGCAGAAGCCAATAGACAATTGGACTTCCCAGCTACAGCAGCCTAGAATTTTCCCATTTTTGCCTAAACTGATTTGGATTCAGTTTCTTTCAGCTACAATCAAAAGGATCTCAAGTTCAATAACTCTTTATTTAGGGAAGGCATCCCCCAAATACCCACCTTCCCTCTATAACAAAAGGAACAAACCATGCCTTTTATCTCAAGCTGGTTCCCCAATTCACAGCTAAGAGGTAGAGTCACCCCTACACAGAGAAACCAGCACTGCAGCCTTGAGGACAGGAGGTGGGGTGCTAGGGTGGAGGTGAGATAGGCTTCTCCCAGAACATCACAGGGAAGCCAGTGAGCTCTCAAGCACTCTTCCTCCAGGGACTGGCTCACCCATTTAGGCCCAACAAGTGGGGTCTTTGATTGTCCACACTGGTTAGGAAAGGACCCCAAAGAATTCTTAGAAAGTCAGTTATAAACTACGATGATGATGATGATGTGACCCACGGAAATACTGCTTCCAAAGCACTTTCACTTGGTCTTGATGACAACCTTGAGACACAGCAGGGACCATCATGCTCATTTTACAGATGAGTAAACGGAGGCCAAGAGAAGTAAAGTGACTTCCCCAAGATCACACAGAGAATGAGTGCAGCTCCAGTGATTTATCCAGCATTATGTATATACATATATAAATATACAGAATTTGCACCAGGGATTGAACCAGGGGTGCTTAACCACTGAGCCTCATCTCCAGCCCTTTTTATTTTTTATTTTGAGACAGGATCTCGCTAAGTTGCTTAGGGCCTCACTAAGTTGCTGAGGCTGGCTTTGAACTTGTGATCCTCCTTCCTTAGCCTCCCAGGTTGCTGGGATTACAGGCCTGTGTCACCATGCCCAGCAGCATCCTGTATTTTTGTCATATTTATTTTTTCCCCTTTAACTGCAAGTTCAACCTCCTTCTGCAGCAGTGGACTTTCCTCCAACTTCCTCTTCAACTCTGTGGTCTCGAAACTGCCTTCCTGGCTCCTGGGGGCTCCCACTTGCAGTTTCTCCCCCACATTTCCCATTCCCACTGAAGCCAGGAGAACCACTCTTCAAGAGAAGGCTCATTAAACAAAGCATCTGAAGGGCCCTGGCAACTCTCCTCTTTCTCATGACAGTCATTATTACCAGCAAAAAACGGAAGACAAACACAGGGACAGATGTCTCTCGAGTGCGGGCCTGATCTGGAATACAGGGCAAACAGAAGCTCCGCCTTCATGAAGTGCCTACTTCTGCCCTGCTCTGCCAACCAGCCACAGTGGCATCCCTCCAATCTGCAATCTAGTTCCTGATGAGAATTCCACACCTTCACCAAAATCCCAACCAAACACTAGATGTGCAGATTTCAGATGGAGGCAACTTTGGGGATAATCCAACCATCCTTCCAGACAGGAAAACCAAGACAACCTAATAGCACAGGAAGAAAAGGCAAGTACGATTCTTTCTCCGACTGGAACGCAGGACTATTTATATTCAGGGCCCCAAAATAACTATGACCACAACATAAACCATTTCAGTTTGCATGAAAAAAAATGGTACATCCCAAATCTCCCAGTAAATATTTGTTTGCTTCTCCTTTGGTAAAGACCATGCCAGAAACCATGAAGGAGAAACAAAGAATCACCCAACTTTATACACTCTCAGATAGTTCGCCATCTAATTGGTACCTATAATATTCTTAATGCAAATAGAAGGTAAAAAGGGAGGTTTCAAGAATGAGGCACAATCAGCAAAGTCTAGGAGAAAAAAAATTCCTGTCCACAAAACAACGTCCAAAGGGGAAAAAGTAAGTTAACCATTGGGACGGTACATATCAGAGGCTTTCACAAATCCTCCTGAAAAATATCACCACAATTTCAAAATTGAGTCCATTCTGCCAGGGTCAAGGTCAGTGGGAGAGGAAAGGTTTGTTTCCTCTTTCGCCTTGGAAATCAAACCTTCACTTCACAGCAGGGGCATTTCTCCACCACTGAGATCCACTTGTTCTTCTGTGGTTTGGGATTATCACTAATTCTGTCGCTGACTAATTACTACAGTTGAAACAGTGATTAACACTTCAAACAACGGGAAGGGCAGCATGCACTGCTTCCTGGTAAGGAGATCTGCATTCTGATCATTCCAGGAGATCTCTTTTCTTCTTGAGGCCTAGGGAGAAGCTTGGGGGAAGCCCCTTCCTTCAAGAGGGGCAGGTTTCAGACTGGGGTCAAGCATCAAAGACCTTGGCATTAGTAGCAATATCTCAGTGGCTGCCAAGGACCATTCCAAAGACAGCATATGCTCCAGCGCAAGTGAACTGAGCCCCTTCATAAACAACAGGCGCAGTCACAGGGAGAAAGGCTATAGCATCTGTTTTAAATGCCTGTAATCCCAGAGGCTTGGGAGGCTGAGGCAGGAAGATCGCAAGTTCAAAGCCAGTCTCAGCATGGAGCAGCACCCTAAGCAACTTAGCAAGTCCCTGTCTCAAAAGAAAAAACAAAAATGGGCTGGGGGTGTGGCTCAATGGTTAAGCACCCCTGGCTTTAATCCCTGGTACCAAATAAATAAATAAATAAATTTTTCCTCTAAAAAGAAAAGCTGGAGTTCTAACAAGCCCTCACCTGTGAAAAGCAGGCTTTGCAGATGTGATCAAGTTTAGGAGAGGTCACCAGCATGGGCCTACAGGGAGCCAACCGCTGTGCACAGAGGGCTGGGGTAGGGCCTGTGGTTCAGAGCTTTGGTGTCTCTTCTTTTGTTCTCCACACTGTCTGGTGCTCCTGAGAGGCCTAAACACTTGGTCCTAACAACACCCATCAGCACTGGAGAAAACAGCAGCTCGAAAGGGGTTCAGGGGCCCAGCCACTGGTTCCAACTCCACAAGCCTTCTGACAGGATTTCCCAGCATGGAATTACAACCACAGAGGTCATTATGATTGAAATGTACCTTTATTTCATGTAACATTAACAAAGAAAAACTGCTGCCAATAACACTTAGAAGATGCAATTATTAAACAAAATAGGCCTGATTTCTGAGACAGACAAATTTTTTTAAAAAGATTAAATAGGGGCTAGAGTGGTGGCTCAGTGGTTACGGTGCTGTCTGCCATGTGCAAGGTCCTGGGTTCATCTGGTTTTTGTTTTTCTGAAGAACAAAAACCAGATGAAAAAATAAAGTTGATTCTGTCTCTCTTTCACACTCTCTCCCTCTCTCTCTTTAAAAAAGAAATAAAGAAGACTGTATGTTTCAACAGATGAAATACGATAGAAGATGTTGTGCCAAGTTAAACAGTTTCTTTCCTGCAGCGCTGCTCAGGGCCTTTAGCATGCTATATCTACTAAGAATCTTAAAAGGGAACTAGAAAACGTGGTATTTCCCAAATGAGTATGACTTCTGGGCCTTGTTTTGGGGAGCAGTGGAGGGGCAAATGACTAGATTGCGAGTACTCTTGGAGACACTTGACCCTAAAATGGTTGATAGAAAGAATAAGGGAAAGTACCCTTTGCTGACCCAAGGTTCTGGGAGCTGAGCTGGTGGGAAAGCAGGGTTCAGGAGGGTAAAGGAAGGCGCCTGCTCCTCCTCCTTCCATGTCTGCTCTGGGCTGCTCACAAAGGATCAGGTGCATGCGGGGATCAGGGATTGGGTATCCTTCAGAGAGCTCCCAAGCCAAGCCCAAGCAGGTGCTCACCTGAGGCTGCCCACACCTGCCCTCCTCTTCCTCTTCTCTCAGCCAATCCATTATTCCTGGGATAGCTTCTATGCTAACACGGAACTGATCTAGAAGGGTCTACCTTCCCTAGCCCCAGGCATGAGAACATACCCAGGGCACACCAGAATCGGGTCCCTCTGCTGGCCAGAACCTATTCAGGACTTCTTAAAAAGCTAAACTGCTGGTAACTCAGAAAGAAAAAGAAAACAGAAGTAGAGTTGGTTATTAAATAGCCAAAGAAATACCACAGACATAAATGCCAACGCGTGCGCATGAGGTAAACCCCATCTGCAGGCACTGAGTAAATGGCACATGCCGGTCCCTGGGTCCCATGTTCCCTCGGGATGTCCACAGGCCAGCTGTAGGCAGGGCAGGACACTCCCACTCCTCCAGACACTTGCCATCTCTTGTGACAGTCACCTGCAACAGCTGCGGCTTTCCTGACAGCTATTTCACAGGCTGCACACAAGCCACTTTAAACAAGAGCCTCCAGAGCAGGGAAGAAATAGCGGAGCACCAAGGCCACACCCTCCCAGATGTGCACTCATAAGACAGACTTGACTTCTCTGCGGCCTCCTCACCTGTGGCACGCAGCAGGAGGACTCCATCCTTGGCAGGGTTCCTGCGGTGTGCCAAGGCATGGAACCCACCTCTGCAAACTGAAAACTATGGGCTGGCTGGGCAGAATAGCTTCCATTAAGCAGGCCAGGGCCAAGGCCAAGGGCAGAGCTGATGCTACTCCTCTGAGAACGGGCACTAAAAATTCTCAGGGAGTCCCCTCAAATCCCCATTATAGCATGAGCCATAGGGATGCAACCAAGAGGATACTATGCTTTCAATTCTACCTCTGTTCATTTCTCTGCTTTGGGGCTACCCTGACCACCATCTAGGGAATGAGTGTAAATAGGAACTTGAATCCCCCCCTGAGTTTGAGACCCACCTGGCCTCTAGGTGCTACTTATCTGGGGTTCCACAGTGAGGGGGCAGGCCTGGTACCCTGATGGGAGAGATTCTCCTAAAATGAATCTTTTGTTTTTTCTGGAGACATAAGAGCAACCCACACAGAATTCCACGAAACCCAAAACACTACATTTGCAAAGCATCATAAGCCACCACACAGGCCAACGACGGCAGGTTAGCTTTGTCCAACATCGTAACCCCAGTGCCTGGCAGACAGTAAATACTCAGTAGACTTATGACAGCTGGATCGATCAATCAATCGATGGATGGATCAATCAATGGATGGATGGATGGGAGAACAGATGACAGAATGGTAAACAAGTGAGTGAATGAATGAATGATGGTTTCAGAGAACATTCAGCCAAATCTCTGGGTGAGAGACTCACCTGAACCATCAGGTATGGACCTTACAAAGGTTGGCAACATCTTGACCGTGGCTGTTGGATTAAAATCCCGGGAGAGGCCATTCTTCATCTCCTTCTTGAAGCGTGTCATGATATCTATCAGAGTTTCATCGGAGAGCCGCATGGTATAGAGATACTTATCGATCTGGGGGAAGGAGAGAGCGAAGGAGAGTAAGGCCGAGGTTACAGAAGGTCAGAGGCACAGTGAGGAACCTGCCCAAGACAATCCAGCTCCTGCAGGCACGTCACACTCAACCTCCATCAACCATGCCCCCAGAGCAGGCTTACAAATATTCTGGGCCCCCGTTCCTCATCTGCAAAATGAACTAGACAATGCCAAAGTCCTTTCCAACCCTTGAATATTACAGGGAAACTGCCTGTTGATCCTCAAGAACATGATGGAGGCCAGTTTCCTGCGGCACAAGGAACACCTCAAGCTCCTCGCTCTGTGAGAAGTGACTGTCTCCTCACAGACAGCAATGCCACAGAGGTTAAGAACAAGGGCGCCAGAGCTATCCACCTGGATTCAAACCCCAAACCCAAACTTCACTGCTTAAAAGCTTTGTGGATTTTCATTTCTTCAACTGAAAAACTGAGATAATAAACAGAGCCCAACTCACAGATATTACAAGATCAAATGAGACAGTAAGTACTCAATAACCATCAGCCACTATCATTAACATGGGACAGGGGTGCTGATGGGTTTCCTTGGATATGACTTCTAGAAAGGTAGAAATGGTGGCCAAAGGGCTAGAACCTTCACAGAAGATGGGGTGGCAGGTCCAACGCCCAAAAACCTCAATCACACCCTTAGATGTATGGAGATAGACCCACACCCAGGTGCAGGGGAGGCCCGTGTGCCAGGACAGACCCGACCTGCTCCTCTTCCTGGGTCCCCATTCTCCTCAAGTTTCCCGGCTCTTAACTGCAGGCTCATGGCTGGTCTTTCTTCACAGTATTTTCCCATTTATTCTCCCCAAATGCATTTACTGGAGGGGTTGGGGGGGGTAGTTCAGTGGTAGAGTGCTTGCCTGGGCATGCATGAGGGCCTGGGCTCAATCCCTAGCACTCCCCAAAAAAGGGTTTACTGCCAGGCGCAGGTGGCACACACTTGCAATTCCAATGGCTTGGGAGGCTGAGGCAGGAGGATCACAAGTTCAAGCCAGACTCAGCAATTTAGCAAAGCCCTAAGCAACTCAGTGAGAAGACCCTATCTCAAAATAAAAAGGGCTGGGGATGTGGCTCAGAGGTTAAGCACCCCTGGGTTCAATTCCCAGTGCCTGAAAAGAAATGAGAAAGTGTCTACTGGATGCTTATTACGTGCATGTCATTGAGCTAGACTCCTATTCTCCTGGCACTGTCCTGTGGAGTCCACTGGCGGCCCCTTGTCTCTGCCGCTCCTGAGCGTAGGAAGCCCTGGTAACCAGGAGGCTGGAACACTCTGCTTTATTCACCGTTGTGGTTTCCGCCTTTAGTCTTTCTACCTCAACCCATCCTCTGCCCCACTGCCATATGAGCCACTCTCCTGCCCCAAGCCTTGTTCTGCCTCCCCACTACTGAAGCACCTGAGCGCCGCCAGGGTGACTCCCTGCTCCCTCGCCTCCAACGCTGCACCTCTCCCAGTCCTGGTAAGAGCCTCTGGCTTTCCTGCTTCTGTGGCCACCTCCATCTGGAATGCCCTCCCTTCTCCTCCCAACTATCCAAATCTCACCTATTGCTTGAGATCCAGGTAAAATGTCACGCCCTCCTGCAGATGTTCTGGTCCCTTGGGCTGGAGATACCCTTCCCTCAGCTCTGGTTCTCTCTAGCACATTCTACCTTGGATCTCAACTTTTTGCACGTGTCACCTCATCAGTGTCCACACTCCATTTGCCACTACCTCCCCAGTACCTGGCAGGGGACATCCTACCCAGAGAGCTCCCAGCAGAAGGGATGGATGGGTAACCAGGTGAGGCTGACTGACTTCTGAGAATGGCATCTTGTGCTGTTTTTCAGGATGGCTGGAGACATCCTGACTTGAAGACACAGAGTCCCCAGGCGAGGTCACTTCCGCGTATTTTGGTCCTGGACAGCTTTCTTGCTCTGTTCTCCATGCCCCCTGCTCCTCTCAGGCCTTGCCTGTCTCTTGCATCATGGATAGTTATGGCACTGGCAGGAGTTTGCCAGTGTCCTCTGTGGTCAGAGTTGATCACTGCCCCCACTCCCTATCGCTACCCCAAACACCATGATAAAGCAACAAAATGATGGGCAATCAGAAACCAGAGAGCTGAATAGAAACTGCCAGAACCACGGCCCCAAGGGGAGACATGCCAATCGCTACCCCAAGGCCAGGAGCAGCAGAGCAGCACCCCTTGAGATCACAGCACCCTCGGTCTGGGGGAACATCATTGCAGAGGTCACAACACATGCCAGGCATGCCAGAGAAGGCTCCGCAAGGAGCAATGCTAGACTGTCCAGGCAAGAGCAGGGGCATGTGTGAGAGGAGGGGCTGGCATGGCAAACAGAAACATGCTCGACACAGATCAGGCGGACCGTGTACATGAGGTAACCAAAGGGCCATCAAGGGCTAAGTTGTGTGGGGCCTGATGAGTCACATACAGATTCAGACTAGATCCCAAAGCACAGCAAGCCCTGGTACATCTTCAATGAGATTCTGAAGATGAGAGACCAGGGTGTCTACCAGGCGCAGAACAGGTGAGCAGGAGTGAGACCCTGCAAAAGCCACACTGCTACTTCAGCCTGCGGGCCTGTTTTCTCTGCCACACTACTCATGCTGCCCCAAGACTCTCCAACCTTGGACCTGCCCATCTCCTCTGACACCGTGTGATATCCCCAGGGAACAGACCTTTGTGACACCCCCACCACCTAACCTACCTGGCCCAGAGAAGGAACTCGAAAAAATGCTGGCTTCTAGAAGAGTACTTTATGATTATATTGTGATTTGCCTGTCAAGGGCTTTCACATCCAGTATATTATTTAACCTTGAAAATGACCATGTCAGGAAGAGTTCTTAATCCCCATTCACAGATGCAGAAACCGAGGCTCTAAGAAGTGATCAGTTCAAAGCACAGAGGGGTGAGGTCTCACTTCTGGAGATGCCAGCTCCCCCTACTCTGCGAAGAGCAGACCTAAGGAAAGCTGTGGAAGCTCCCCAGACAGACAGGGAGAAACTTCTAGAAAAGGCAGAGTCCTCCAAAGTTACACAGCCACCCTACCTCCTAACTCAAGGTGCAGTTCAGCATACACAGGAACACTGCCGTTTCAGACAGCCAATCAACAAAGGCAGCCTAGAAACTCAAGTGAAAAAGCAGAATGGGGACATGGAAGGCAGTCTGGTCCCAAGCTTTTAAGGTGGGAGGGAGCTCCTCATGCATCAGCATGGGGCACAAACCCCTCTTGGAAGAGACAGTGGAAACTGGGGCCAAAAAGGGGATGCAAATGGGACAGAGCAGGAACTAAAACGAGGCCTCCTGGAGCTCCCATGAATGACAAGCCAGGCGGAGTCCTTTCTTGCCACGGGCTGACTGCTTTGGCCCTCAGGAGGTTGGCAGGGGCCACTGAACCAGCACAAATTCAAGGCCAGGGCTGAGCTGAACAGGGGAGAAGTCACCTCCCAGGTACCCAACGTGGCTGCCTAGCCAGGCAACACCTGACGCAGGACTCCACAGAGGGACACCCTATGGACAGTGACACTTCAAGTGGCCCAGAAGCATCATCACAGAGAGCAGCACATGTCAAGGCACACTGCAGAAAACTCCCAGGAGCCAGAGCACCAGGCACCTCACTGAATACCAGCCCTGCCTGGCACCTGGCTGGCTGCCTCTGTCCACTCGGGAAGCAGAAGCTAAGAATGAGTGGGGGTGGGGGGGTCAGCAGAATCACTCCAGCTCATTCACTCCAGGGTCTGCAAGAACCTGTGGGAAGGGAGGCCAAGGCCTGGGGGACTTGTCTATGGCCCTTTCAACTTATCTATTTCTGTCCTCTCTACAGATCTCCACGTTTTCTTCTCCTCTCCACCCACCTCTCTCACTCACATGCTCACACTTCCACGAGCCTGTCCTCCTCTTAGAATGCGGCCTGCTGCTTTACTGCCAAACACTGGTGTCCAAAGAATCCCTCCTGTCCCTACAACCCCACCTCATGCCGGTGACAGAGAGCCCAGCCCAGTGCCTCTTCTAGCAGCCTCTACTGCAAGCCTCAGCTTTGGAATGTCCCTCATAGACAGGGGCTCCCAGGAGCCGTGACAGGAACCCTTGGCCATCAAGTGCCTGACTTGAATGCGTGGGGTTCTGGTAAGGCTAGCAGGGAGACAGGATCAGCACCATGCGCAGAGCTGGGTCCTGCAGGCTCCCCATCTGGGCTCTAGACTCTTCCACCATCCCTGCAGGGAAGAGCCCTTCCCATGAGGTTGGGAGCCAAAATGGCCACACAGGGCAGGCACTCTTGCTCAAATACTGTCCAAATGCGTGTCCTCAATAGTATTTCTTATGGTTCAAGAGCACCTTGAAGCTCTCAGCAGCTACCACAGTTGGAACCTGGCCAAGACAGGAGGAGACAGCAACATAGAGAATGCAGTTTGGCCAAGCAAGGCCCCCCAGCCTATAGCATCCGACCAAGGGAAGCACCCACTGGCCCACGCTGGGCTACCTCACTAACTGCAGTGACGACCCCAGCTCCACCTCCTGTCCCAAAGAGAATGTGCACAAGACACAAATTCAAGACTGGACGTGCCCAGGCGAGCAGGCTAGTGGTGGCAGTAGCACCAGTAACCACTAGCAACAGGGCACTGTCACCTCCCATGGAAGGGGCACAGCCATGGAAAATTTCAGTCCCTCTAACATGAGAATCAAGAACCAGGCAGAGCAACAGGCGTGACTGAAGCCGCTCAGCACAAGTCTCTCTAAAGAACTTTCTGAGCAAGACACTTCACCTGCAAAGGAAGTCAGGCAGCTGGCAGAGAAGGGTTAAGAAGGCTGTTGGTGATGCACAGGGCGGACGTTTCGACATCAGATTCACTTCCCTTTCCGGAGGGGACTGAGTCAGGGGAGAACAGGTCCTGGGTGCTGACTGCTATTATTTACAGTAGCACACACGTGCATGTGCAGAGGCCTCTGCCGTTCCTACTCAGGCCTGTTACACACATTGGGCCATTTGAACTCACAAAAAGACGAAATGAGCTCGTCGATGCCAAGCGCTGGACACGCAGCAAGTATTTGAATACGTTAGTTCCCTTTCTCCTGTCACTAGGGGCCAGTGAGGCAGGCAAGAAAGATATCATTACGAGGAAACTGAAAGCCAGGACTCATTCACAGTCACACGGTTTGTAAGTGGCGGCAGGCTCCAGATTCCAGGTCTTGTAACCCCTCCCTGGGCTTCTCTACTCTGTCTCATGTGTTAGAAAGAACAGGGGTGTGTGGACAAAAAGAGCTGGGTTCAAATCCAGAATTTGCCATTTATTAGCTGTGTGATTTTGGACAAGTTACTTAAAATCTCTGAATGTTGCTTTCCTCACTTTTAAGATGGGAATAATAGTAACTTCACCCAGGAGTTATTATTTGGGGAGGACTTTAATAATGGTGCCTGGAACAAAGTAAGCATTGAGTGTCGTTTCCTTCTCTACCCCCAAGCCACAGAATCATGTGTCCCAATGTCTTTTACACAAATACTTTGAAAATGCATCTGTTACCAATGCCACTGACCCATTTTATAGCATAGAAAATGACATCTAGGTGCCTGAAAACAAGGCAAATGGAAGAGTCTGGAAAAATTCCTCTGAAACATTTGTGTTGTTTTCTTATTTTTTAAAAGAAACAATATACTTACTCTACAAAATTTAAATGCACAAAATGCATAAAAGTAAAAAGTATGAATTTTCCTCCCAATCCCCTAGAAATACATTCCTGCTTAAAGAGCCTTCTGTTCTTGGACAGGTTTACTAGCTAAACAGTCATATGCACAGATACTAGTTGGTAAACTTTGTTTTTCAGAACTGGAATCACTGGGAGCTGGAGTGGTGGCTCAGCAGTTGGACCACCTGCCTGGCACTCACGAGGACCTGGGTTCAAATCCCAGCATCACCTACACAACTGTCAAAGAAACAAAGGCCAGATGAAAAAAAATAAATAAAATGAATCCCTCTCTCTCTCTCTCTCTCCAAAACAAACAAACCAACCAAAAAAAAATCCAACTGAAATCATATCATAAACACTTGCTCCTAAACTCCACCTTCCTATTAAACCTCTGCAAACTGCACTAACAGTTGTATTAAGATCTGCTCAGCACCCAGCCTGCTTGGATATCAGGATACAGGGGGGACAATGCAGACTCGCGTTTGTCTTCTGGCTCTGCCGTCCGGGCAGCACTTGGTCTTCCTATCCATCTTGTGGGTGTGTCCACGTGACGCTCTATAAAGGCCTCTACTCTGCACAGCACTTTCGCATGTTGGTCCTTACACCTCCTATCTGGAGAAGCAAGGCAGGCATCGTCACTTCCAATGCCCCAAGGAAACACTGGAGGTCAGAGAGGTTGCTTGGCTGGCCCAGGTGACCTGCTAGTCAGTAAGAGAACTAGGGTAGACACCAAGAACCCCTATTCCTGGCCTTGTGCTCTTTCCTCAAATCCCAGGGAGAACCAGGCCAGGGACTTCCTTCAGCAGGACACGGACATGTGTGTGGCATTAGTGCCACAGCTCCAGCTACTCCACAGCAGTAGCCTCACTGGTGAGGCTCCAGGGTCTCGGAGAAAGCACAACCAGTGGGATTTCCGGCAGGACTTGTTCAGCCTCCACTTGGGGTCAGACCCGCTACAAGCTGCCTATCTGATCCTGTTCCCCTTCTCAAACCCTAGGAAGGACACTGAAGACCGTGACCCACCCAGTCCTCCACTGTGGTTGGTGCCAGCCCAGTGCCCCTGGACTCCTCCTCCTGCCTGTGCGGGGCTCCTCCAGGCCCCCCTCACTTCTGGAGTGGCAGCCGGGAAAGCTAGTTTCTGTCCTGCTCTTGTTGCAGGGAAGGAGAAGGTGACTGAGGAGATATCTCTGACAGTAACCATCAACTCCCAGTACCCTCTCATGCTGCCTGGGGCCCTGACAGTGGTTCCTTAACCTCGCCTCACAGAGCCATGATCTAATGGCCTTCATTCCTCCCAAAGCCCCCTCCAAACTCACCTTCTGCACAGCGGATGCCATAATCCGCCCCACCCTACACGGTCCGCTCCTCTCCTCAGCATCCCCTCGGCCTTAGGTGTCCACTATACAGGAGTCAGTGGGACCCAATGGACACGTTGTGGTGTGTGTCTTTTCTGGGTGCTGAAGGGAACATGTGTGCCCCACGCTTCTGTTAAAGCATGAGTGTCCGGGATGCAGGGCCCATGCCTTCCGTGTGCCCACAAGTCCTGAGGATGGTGCCACGTGATGGCCCCCAAACCACATGGTGCTCCTCGGCTGAGCTGGAGGTTCCTCTGCTGGGCGGAGACCTCTGGTGAGCCTAGCCCAGGAAGGTCTCAGAGGGTTTGTTGCCTCAGATAAGGCCTAGTGACTCTTCTTCCCCAAACGGCCCAACTCTTTACCCCCAAACCAGCCCCTCTCTGAGGTGCAATGAGTTCCAGGCCTTTCCTAGCCCCTTCCTTCCCCTCAAAGATCTCCCTTGCTGGCTGAGGCCCAGAAGGACTGGAGAGGCCCTAAAGATAAGGAGGATCCTCATGTCCCTATTTGAGCTTACAGGAGACTGCTAAATTATCTGCAAGTCACCTAAGGAAGTGTATTTGGTAAAATAAATTCCACTGCAGAGACTCCTCAGTGAAAGATCAAGTACAAATATCACCAAAGCAAACAACAAAACAAAAGGCCCCTTGGGCACTGGCCTGCCATGCCAGTGCCTTTCACGGCTCTTCCTCTAGGTCATGCATTATCTATCAGGTTGCTCAAGCATCTGAACTGTTCTCTTTCAATGACTGTAGACTAAACCCACAGCCTGTTCACGCAACTGTTTACTCACAACGAATCAGGGGGAATACAAGATGCACATTCTCAATGAGGAAACTGAGGTTCTAGGAATGAGAATGCAGATGTGCGCATCAACCAGCCCTGATCCAAATCGGCACAGCTTGGGAGACCATTAATGACCTCATTTTATACAGGGGGAACCACAGCCTTTACAGTTAAGCAAACAGACCCAAGCACCAAGCACCCAGCACCCAGGGCCGCACGGGATTGGGACTCTAAACAGTGCTCTTTCCCTTATTCCTCAGACTCCTCTAGCCAGTAAGGCCCTCCAGGTGACCTTGGCACCCATTAATAAGAGCTTCCAGGCTGGTGAGAGTGACAATGCCCGAGCCTGCCCGAGCCCAGGAAGAGAACAACACTGTCACATTGAACAAGCTAAAAATACTGGAGGCTCCCATACCTCCAGGGGAAGCAGCAGCCCTGGAATGTGGCAAGGCAGGAAGCACAGGCTTCTCAGCCTCCCAGGTAGATGGCTTGGGAGGAGGCCAGCCTCCAGATTCACCATTCCCAATATCCCAGGCTCTCCCAACAAAGGAGGAAGACATCTGAAGTGCAGACACTTCACTGTGAGCAAACCAGACCTCTGCGCTGGGAGTGGACCAGGCAGAAACTGAAAGCCCTCAGGCCTCATCCAGCTACATTGCCTCCACGACCCTGGGCAAGTGACCAGCACAGCAGTGTTAGCCCTCATTCTCATACGTGGCAGACCTGCCAGCTCCAGGGCACTGTGGGTTCCTCAGGACATTGGCATTTGAGATCAAATCTGTCCATTTGACGAGGGAACATGAGCTCTCACACACAGAAGCAGAGGCAGAATGGTACCCAGGATCCCTGCCCAGGCTCAGGGCTCTGGTTACTCAGAAAGCTGCCATCCCCCATCTGGCTGCTCAAGGTGCCTACAGTTGCGTTCTGAGTAACACCGCCTGGCACCTGTACAGTTCTGTACACTTTCCAAGCATTTCCATGTCCATTCTCTAATGAGTGAGCAGATAACAAGGCAGCAATCATATATCCCATCTGACAGATATGGAAACCAAGCACCAGAGAGTTTGATGACCACCTAACCGACACTGCACCAGCTCAACAGGTCCTTTTGAGGTCATGGATTCCAGCCTCATAGTCTTACAGATGAGGAAACCCAGGCTCAAAGATCCTTAGAAACTCATTGCTATAAATGCATGGTCTGGGCTAGAGAAAAAGCTAATTGGTAGAGCACCTGCCCAACATGCATAAGGCTCTGAGTTCAATCCCCAGCACCGCAAAAATAAATTTAAAAAAAAAATAGAGAATACCTCGTCCATCTTCTAAACCATTAAATCCACTGTGTAGCAGAATAATATGAACCATAAAAATATAATTTTCCAGTAGCCAAAATACTATGACAACATGTAATCAATATTTAAAAATGATTAATGGTGAGACTGGAGCCGTGGCTCGGCGGTTACGGCGCTTGCCCAGCATGAACAAGTACACAGGTTCAAACCCCAGCACCCACGAACACAGCTAAGTGTCAGAGCAATAAAAGTCAAGTGAAAAACTCGATAAAAATTGATTCTGTCTCTCTCTCACTATCCTTCTCTCTTAAAAAAAAAAAAAGATAAATAGCTATTTTATATTCGTTTGGTCACACTAAGTTTTTGAAAACCTGTGTGAATTTCACACTCAACAGCACATCTCAAACTGGACTCAGCACGTGTGCTTGACAGTCACATGGGACAGGTGGCTACCACCCTGGACAGCAAGGTTCTAGCATTTCAGATACATCTCCACTATGGTGACCTTGGGTGACAGTTTTTCCGGGGAGGCCACTGCAATGCAGAACATGGTGCAGAGGGAAAGAGACAGCTTTCCTTCCCATTTTAGGCTGATGTCCTTCGGACAAAAGACAGACAGACTAACAAGAGAAAAGCAAACAAATTAATATAAGTTTTACATGACATAAGATCCTTCATAAGGAAATGAAGACCCAAAGTATCAGGCAAACCTATGTGGTTTTATGCCAGGTTTAATGAAGATGTGGACCATTATGGAGAAGTAGGATCAGACAAAGGGAGTCTGATCCATTGGAAATAAACTGGGGGAACTCAGCAAGGCCTATTTGTTCAGATTCTTTTCAGTGTCCCTGTTTCTTCAGAGGTAAAGATGCTCCTTTCCTCCAGATCTTAAAAGAATCTTTGTCTTAAGACTAGCTTCAGGGAAAGGTCAGAAACATCCTCCTTTGGTTTTATGACTTGCCTCAGGGGAGAAGGGGAGGGCAAAGTAGGAGTGACCTTCTGGCTTCTGCTGTTTCATCAAACACCAAGAGGGCATTTTGGGGGTGGCATGCCCTGAACTCCATCAATGACTTTGGAAATCTGAAGTTCTCCGTGCAGTGACAGCTGCCTACTGGTGTCAAGGAGGCTTGGGTCCCCATACCAGCCCTACTGCTTTCTGACCACCAAGACCAGCTCCACTTTCTAAGCCTCACCTGTCCCCTGTGTAAGACGATACCTCTATCCAAGTTTCGGAAGGATTCAACCAAATCAAACATTTTACTAAATCAAGCATTTTGTAATGGAACAGAACTTAGCAAAGGTGAGGTGGTGTCCGTTATAGCAGTGGCCTGGTTCTCCTATTCCACTTACCCCACCCACCCAGGTAGGGTCCTAGAAGGCACCAGGATCCATCAGAGAAATGACTCCAGTGAAGGCAAACCCCATGTGTCAATCAATGGATGGAGTCAATAATTATTTACAGCATGGCCAGTCACGCCAGCAGTGGTGTTGGGGAGTCTTCTTCCTGGGTAATTATTGTCCTCCCTGAGGGTTCTCTTTTAAATGTAACCAATGATAAGAACAAGGTGACAAATGAAAAGGGCACAGGAAGAAATCTGAAAAACAACAAATCCCTTACATTTCACTAGACCATCTTCCTTCCCAAGTGGAAAGGACCACCAACACTGAGCCACAGGGGAAGGAGAGATGGGCAACCACAAGCCAGGGAGCAAGTGTTGGGAAGGAGCAGCAGAGGGGAGCCAAAGGACCCGGATGATCCTGAGTCAGCTCTGCCTCCCCCCACCTAGTCTTTCCCTCTTTGGATATTTCCTTAAACTGCAAAATCAAAGCATTGAGTGTAATATAATGGAAAAAACACGGGTTTCTGAGTAACACTGCTGTCCCTATCACTCACAAGCTGCGTGCTCATCAGCAAGACACTTCACTCGGGAGCCTCAGTTCCCTCATTTCTAAATGGAGATGATACTTTTGTCAGGGGGGTTAAACACAGGAGCTCTCCCAGAATTCCACGCCTACATATACACTCAAGAGACAGGAAAGCAAATGTCCACATGAAACACACACACAAATGTTCACAGCAGCAGGATTCAGAGCCCGAAAGATGAAACAATCCAAATGTCCATCAACTGACAATGATGTGATAAAATATGCCTACAGAGACAAAGGATTACTGAAGTCCTGACACATGCACAAGGTGGCTGAACCCTGAAAACTATGCCAAGGGAAAGAAGCCAGACCCAAAAGGCCACATTTCATATGATTCCATTTACACAAAATGTCCAAAGAGGCAAATCCATGAAAAAGAAAGTAGGCTTGTGGTCGCCCAGAGGGAGGAATGGCAAATGACTACTAATGGGTACTGGGTTCCTTTTCGGGGGTGCTTTGAAAACATTATGGAACTAGATGGTGGTGACAGTTGCACAAACTTGCAGATGTATTAGAAACCACTCAACTGTGCACCTTAGGATGGGGAATTTCATGTTATGTGAATTACAGACCAATTGAAAATAAAGCAGGGGTCTGGAGGAGTGGATCAGTATCGTGCTTGCCCAGTATGGTGTTTGCCTGGCATGCACAAGGACCCGGGTTCAAATCCCAGCACCACAAACGCAACTAAGTGTCAGAGCAATGGAAAACTAAAGTTGATTCTCTATTTCTTCCTTTCTCTCTCTCTCTCTCTCTCTCCCTCCCTCTTTCTTTTTTAAAAGAAAGAAAAGAAAGCATGGGCTTATGGATCTGAACACTGATTGTACCATTCATCCATTTGGATGAGCACAAGGTCCTCATCCAAAAGTGGAGATCACCATTGTACCTACCTAGCAAGAGCCCAGTGGGAGTTAGACCAGCTATCATTCATAATGCCTTTAACACGAAGCCTGGCAGTAAATAAGGCAGGTCTTACAGGCTGGTCTTGATGGTCTTAATGTTATTACTAATGATTAAATAAGAGCCATGTTAAGAAAAAGGAAAGACAGGCACATGGTAGGCACAAATGGCCCCTGCCCTGTAAGGTTCCCTGCAGGTCTCAGCACCTGCCCCACATGGGAATGGGCATGGACTCCAGAGGAACCTGTGCCGACATTATCTGTCCGCACAGGGCCAGCTCAGCTTCTATTTGCAAAGGGCTGGGCTGCAGACTTCTTGTTTCAGTTTTCCCAGCCACAGGGAGGTGGGTGGAGAGTACAGCCACCCTATCCTTTTACGGAAGATAGCCTGAGAAAGGTTGGCTTAAGTATTCTCTGAACAGAGCTGGGCACATTGAGGGGACAGATAAGCCCTCCCTGCTGAGGACTGATCCACCCAGGAAGAAAGAGAGAGTACAGAAGCAAAAGCATGTGTGTTTAATTCCCAGAAAAGTCTAAGGGCACCACCCTAGGGTGCAAGGGGCCACAGAAAGCTGTCCTAAGCCGTCCTCTGCAGCCACACCTAGTCCACGCTATACAACTGGTTCAGCTTCAGCCTCCAACAGAGTACAAAGCTCACAATGGGAACTGTCAACTTCACTCTGTAAAACTCTGCAACACGGGATGTTTGATAATGTAAATTAGGAACTGGGCTAATTTTAAACTAAGCCCCAATGTCTGAGACAGGAACAGAAATAACCAAGGAAGGAAAACGGACTCAAAAATGACCTTATAAATCTGTGAAGATTTTACCATACCCAAGGTTGGCATGAACAATGGCAACCTGAGCACACCTGATAGCAGTGTGATATGGCATGGCCACCGCGGATGGCAAAATCCTTCCAATGCACACACACACCCTTCACCTAATAATGCCAGCCCAAGGTACACCCATAGCTTAGAGTCTAGGGAAACGTGCATGAGTGTCAAAGGAGTTATTTAAGGGAAAGTTCAGAAACAAAATCATTTAAAGAATGCTTGCCTAGCATGTGTGAGACCCTGGGTTTTATCCTTCACACCACATAAAAAAATACACTGGTGAGCAGGCCACAGTGACACATACCTGTAATTCCAGCAACTTGGGAGGCTGAGGCAGGAGGACCTTCAGTTCAAAGCCACTTAGTGAGACCTAAGCAACTTAATGAGACCCAGTCTCAAAATAAAAACTATAAAAAGGGCTTGGGATTTGGTTCAGAGGTTAAGTGCCCCTGGGTTCAGTCCTCCATACCGTACCAAAAAAGAAAAAAGAAAAAAATACTGCTGAAAGTAAGTTGGGCAAAGGATACATACAGTATAGCACCAATTATAAAAATTTAAAACTATACTAAGCAATACAACATGCATATTACTGCATGAATACATGCAGTACAGGAACATTTAAAAAAGTTAAATCCGGGGCTGGAGCGGTGGCTCAGCAGTTTCAGCGCTTGCCTGACAAGCACAAGGACCCAGGTTCAAACCCCAGCACCACGTACACAACTGAGTGTTGGAGCAGCAAAGGCCATGTGAAAACTAAATAAAGTTGTTTCTCTCTTTCTCTGTCTCTCTCACTGTCCCTCTCTCTTTAAAAAAAAAAGTTAAAACCGGGGCTGCAGTGGTGGCTCAGTGGTTACTGCGCTTGCCTGGCGTGCCCAAGGACGCAGGTTCGAACCCCAGCACCACAAAAATAGTGAAATGCCAGAGCAATGAAAGCCACATGAAAAACTAAATAAAAAATTGATTCTCTCTTTCTCTCTCTCACTGTCTCTCTCTCTCAAAAAAAAAAAAAAAAGTTAAACCCGTATAGAGCAAAGCTATATATTATTCACAGATACATGCATGTGTTAAAAAAAAGTATAAAAGCATGCATGGAAATGATAAACCAATTTGAGACAGAAGTCACTTCTGGAGGGAAAAAGAGAATGGGATCAGAGGTGGGCATAATGTAATGTAATGTTTAATGTAGCTATAATTGTGTCAAACTTTCAAAGTCAGCCAGGCCTGGAAGTGCTCACCTGTAATTCCAGTGACTTGAGAGGCTTTGGACAGGAGGATCACAAGTTCAAAGCCAACCTCAGCAGTTTAGTGAGGCTGTATAAGCAACTTAGCAAGACTCTGTCTAAAAATTAAATTAAAATTTTATAAGGCTGGGGATGAGGGGTCTCGGCATGATTGCTCTGCAGTTGGAGCGCTCCCCTGGCATGCACGAAGACCCAGGTTTGAACACCAGCACCACATACACAACTAAGCGTCAGAAACAAAAACCAGATGAATAAAATTGATTCTCTTTCTCACCGTCTCTCTCCCTCTCTCTCTTTAAAATAGGAAGGCTGGGGATGTGGCTTAGTGGTTAAGTACCCCAATTTCAATCCCTGATACCAAAAAAAAAAAAATTATCAAAGTGAATAGTGGCTACATATTTTTTTTGTTAACCTCAATATCTTTACATGCCTCAAATATTTCATAATAAAAACTAACTTTTTTTATTTGTAGGGGGAGAAAATAAAAATACAGGTTTCAAGGTAAACCATTAAAATCAACAAGATGAATTTTTCTCCTACAAGAAGCAGAGGGAGCAAGAGTCCTCTGGATCCCCCTCCTGAATTTCTTACAACCTTGGGAAAAGTACTTATCTCCTCTGGGAAGGCCTCCAGTCCCTGTTTCTAAGTGGGGAATAAAATCTCTGCCTTCTGCCTATAGCACTCAAAGCAGGCTGCAGTGTGCCCAGGGGAAGGAACTGTCCTAGGAAGCGCAGGAATAACACTTCCTGTCCTGACAGCCTCACTGACTAAGGCTTTTGAAAGAGCCAATGAAAGCATATACACATTAGTATATCTGTTTCAAACTTTTATAATATAATCTCATTTACATATTCCTTGATATCTGATGTGACACATATAAAGTATTTCAGGATGCTCACCTAACAAACCATTAAAAAGAGAAAATAAAACTACATTTTAGGGCTGGAGCGGTAGCTCGGCGGTTACAGCATTTGCTCAGCATGCACAAGTACATGGGTTCAAACCCCAGCACCACGTACACAGCTAAGTGTTAGAGCAACGAAAGCCATGTGGAAAACTCAATGGAAATTGATTCTGTCTCTCTCTCTCTCTCTCTCTCTCTCACTGTCCTTCTCTCTTTTAAAAAAATAAAAATAAAAAACAAAACAACATTTTAGTTACTCTCCAACTAACTCCACCTTATAAAGTTTCTAAATACAATATCCCCATTTGTATCATTTACCAGAAGTCAACGTTCCTTCCAGAAATAAAAACATATCTATCAATAAAATTTTTACCTGTTTTTCTTTGAGATCAGATACAATCAATACAACCCAGCATATTATTAAGTGGCATCATAAGACCCTACTGTTTTGATTTATTAGGCTGGAGACAGTGGGTGCCAATTAATGTCTGTACCTCCCCAGGTTAACCCATCAGGAGCCTGGCTTCAAGCAGTTCCTAAGTTAGTGGACTTCCCACCCTCTGACCACCTCCTAGCTGCTCTCACAGCGGTCTACAGCAGTCTAACTTCACACATACCTCAAGACAGCAAATAAGTATTCGTGCTCGGGACTGGAGCAGTGGCTCAGCAATTACTGCGCTTGCCTGACAGGTGCGAGGACACGGTTCGAACCCCAGCATCACATACACAACGAAGTGTCAGAGCAACAAAAATCACATGAAAAACTAAATAAAATTGATTCTCACTCTCTCACTGTCCCTCTCTTTAAAAAAAATAATAATAATAAGTACTTATGCTCCATGAGATGAGGGACCCCTTTAAGCCTCATTTATGGCTATCACCCCAACCTGGTACAGAACTCTGCACATAATACAGGACTCAAACATTTTTTAAAGCAATTATTGCATTCGCATGATCATATTTGATTCAAAGGGGTCTCAAATCCATACTAGCAGCCTGGCCACCACTGACTCCTGATGCAGAGGTGGAAGGCTGCTTCTATATCCAACGTCTCTCCTGGGGCCTCCTCAGGCATGCTCAGAGCCGGCTCCAGGGCCTAGATCTATCATCCAGGAATCACTGACTGTAGACACTCAGACACACACACACACACACACACACACAGACACACACACACACACACACAGTCTCAGTCACGCCCAAGCAGTATTTTGAGGGGAAAGCTGCCCATGCTTCCCCCAGAGAACAGCAGGAGCGTGGGAGAGCTGCGCATCGTGGTCAGACGTGGAAGCCACCCTGCCCACCTGGTTTATTCCCTCACGACATTCCCAAATTATCAAAGCAGAGGAAATGACGGGGCTTCTCTCTGAGAAAAATCTCAGGAAGACCCCAGGTAGAGGGAACAGGGGTTATGAAATGAAGATCCACCAAGGGAGCCTTTCATTGGCTGTTCCACACTAGGCTGAGAAGGGTACCAGATAGTTTTCATAATTTTATAAATCTCAGCAGGAGTTTTTTGTTTTGTTTGTTTATTTTTATGCTTGCCTTTACAACTGAACACCTAGGCTCTGAGGAAACGGACCTGGGTCACCCTTTAATTGCTAAGCATACTCTACCCCATCTTCCTGGGCCAACAACTCCTGGGTTTGACCTCTAGATAAATGGCAACTGTTTGCTCACCTCCTAATGAAGATTACTTAGAATTATGGGGTTCCCACACAGAGAACAAACACTCCACTAGTGTTTCTTACCAATTTGTCAAAGACTAAAGGAAAGTTTTGAAGTCTACTCTTTAGAGGCCAAGTTCTGACCTTCCTGGATCCATCTTCCTTTTCTAAATAAAACAGCACACTATGCAATCCTTCAACTTCCTCCAGGACCCACTGGCTACACCCAGGAGAGGAAGCTGGAGGGATGAGAGGCAAGTTAAAAGTCACTTGGAGGTCAAAGGACCCAGGCTCTAGCTGCAGAACGAGCAGATGTCTGGCATTCTAATGAATGGAATCATTCACAAGCACACACGTGCTGCCTTTTCCTCCTAAAAACGTTACAGAGTGAAAGGGAAATATGTGCTTTATGCTTCACTCAGCCTAATGCCAGGACACTTTCATAGCACCCGTTAACCAATACTGTGCAGATGCTGCCTGCAAAACAGGGCTCCAAGCCCCATCAGTTCAACAGATTTTAGAACCGTTTCAGTCTGGGATGTATTTTGAGAGGCTGAATTACCAATGTGCCTCACAGGCAATGAGAAGAGAGATCCTTTTGTGATCCCTTTTGTATTCTAAACAAACCTGAAAACCTTCCCCAGCACAATCCTACCTCCTTACCTCCAAGCCAGAGAGCAAGAAGATAGGTGCAGGTTACTGAAGACACCAAGTCTGAATTCAGAGCCCTGGAGGCTGCCTAGGGCTGGACCGCTGAATCATCATGGCCGACCCCGAGGACCCAGTAGTCCTCACTGGGTCCCTTTCAGGTGGCATGCAGGGCCCGGCCCCACAGGAAGAGCAGAGCTTGGAGTCCCGCACCCCCAGACAGCTTTTCCCATGGTGAGTGGTAGGCGGGAAGTGCAGGTTCTACTACGTCCTGAGCCCCAGGAGAGCTCATTGGCATCAAAGGCAATGGGTAACGCTGACTGGTTACTGGAGCAAGAGTTCACTATGCTCACCTTCAGGAGGTTAAGGAAGCTTCCCAGGGACCACACCCACACATGGCACTGTCATGCAACATCCATGTAAGAGTCTACACACCGCCCCACGGAAAACAGCAAAGAAGTCCTAGTTTTCAAGAATCTCCTTGACAAACAATGTTGTCTGGTAGAAGTTCTGACCTCAGGACCCTCCTGCAGAAAGGTTCTGGAGCTAGAGGGAGGGAGGGACATCAGGGTCACAATCTTAGAGTGAGGAGGCATTTAGTGAAGGATCAGCTGAATCAGAAGTCACATACTCGGACACACTCAGATAGGGGTCTGGGAGACAGAATATGCGTAGACTGATGTCAATCAGGCCTCTTGTGGTAGTGGAGGGCTCTGAGGCCTCACTAGACTGCACGTCTGATGAGATAGCCCACTGTGTTCAGTCCAAACCTCAGCTTAGCTCAGTTGCTTGAGAGTGTCACCAGAAAGCTGAATAACTGGCAGTCACACAGTGATCTCTTGGCTGCAGAAGGCCTGTTTCTAGGCACCCTCTGCCATGGCAGAGGACTGTCTCCCCTCTCTGGTGGGAAGAGTATCAATGATGTGCAACACCTTTGTAGAAAACTTGTGGAATGCAATGGCTTGCATGGCTCCCGGAGGTCAGGTCAGAAGGGCTCTCTAGGGTGCTCCAAGGATGTGAATATGAGCCCCACAGTTTGACAACCCCAGGTTCATGGTAAATTCCCAAGTCTATCTGCTAACTACCCCACTCCAGGTCCCCACCCAGCAACACAGGATCCAGGATCCCAGGGGTACTCCCAGGGGCCTTATCTCTCAGTTCCTCCCCCTCAGCTGACTTCTACCAGGAGCCCCAGTCAAGTTCCTGGGTGGAGGGAGGGGGAAGCCCCGCCCTGGCTCTACCTCCAACTGGGTGGGTGACCTTGATGGGTCATAGCCCTCAGTAGACCTATTTCCTAGGGTGCCAGATGAGGGAGTCTTTGGTGAACAGGAATATCCTATGGCTTACAAGGCAGAAAATCAAGATTTGTCACTTCTGCCTCTCATCTGTAGGTAGTATTGCCTGTCTGAACTTCAAAGTCAGGTTGATTTGGCTGGTCCATACCACCTAACCCCAACAATAACCATGGAGTGGGTGGGGTGCCTGTGCCAGACCTGGCACTGATAAAATGGGTTTCTTTCCCTACAATTTGGGCTGTTTCTGGAAATTATCATAACGAAGCTGGCAAAGGTATGCGATACAGCTTTAAGACCCACCAGCAAAGAGCATTTTACACTCAACAGACTTAAAAGCATCAATCCCCCAGGGTAGGGAGATCCATCCATGTGCAAGAAGACAAGCTACAAGCACACAAATGTCAAGGCCTCCGACTGAAGTGACCAGTCTCATATTTGAGCTGGCTGGAAATTGCAGCTTAAGGGGAATAAAAAATTCCATTCAGACGTGCAGCTCCAGACCTGAGGCCTATGAGCAAAGTTTCCGGTGGCCTCCGCACCCCTCCCCGTTCCGGAAAGCCAGGCGGGTCACCTCGTCCTCAGATTAAGGAGCAGCTGCAACAGCTGGGGGAGCGCGGGTGACAGTTTTTCCGAGGCACCCCACTCCCTCCGCTGGGAACCCCAAATATGGGATGCCTGGCCTCCAGCCAGCACCCCAGCCAGCTGCTCGTTCACCTCCCCAGCATCTCCCAGATCACACCACCCTCCGCCCACGACTCCGAGACCCTTCCAAACAGGCTCTGCGGACAGGCCCGCTAGTCCCCACCCAACCAGCTCCCCGAATGGCCCGGGGGGCCATCTGACATCCACAGACCGTTTCAAGGACACTGCAGCAAGCAGACCAGTCTCGAGGGTCTTCGGCCCACTGCCCCCCTTCTCAACACACACACACACACACACAGATGCTGACAATGTGACAATGTCCGGGAGAATGCCAGGCTGAGGCCATGCCACCGCGCCAGGCAGTCCAACCAGATGCTGGCCTGCGGGAGGCCAGGCGCGGGAGGATGGAGGCGGCGGCGAGCGGATGCCGGAATGCAAGGCTGAGGCCACCGCTCCGGCTGCGGCGCGGGAGGGGACTCACCTTTTTGACTTGGTCATCCTTCAGCTCGGTGAAGTAATAGGCCAGGAGCTGCGCGGCGATCATGCTGGCGGTCTGGGGCGCGGGGCGGCAGGCGTGGGGCCGGTCGGTCCTCCGCAGCCGGGGCGAGCTGTGGTCCTCCGGCGGCGGCTCGGCGGCTCCTCCTCCTCCCGCGGCTCCTCCCCCTCGGCCCGGGGCGCGGCGACGGCTTGCGCGCTCCCCGTCTCAGAGCTCGCGTTCCCGGGAGGGTGACAGCCGCCGGCCGGCCCACCTCCTCGGCGCCCATTGGCTGCTGCGCGCCTCTGCAGCGGCGGGCGGGGGCGTCCGGGCCGGGATGGGGGGCGCGGCGTCCGCTCCCTCCCGCGCCGGAAAGAGGGCGGGCAACACCGCGAATCCCCCCCGCCGCTCGGGCATCACCCAGCACGTCCCCCACGTAGGGAGCCGGCGCTGGCGCCGGGCGGGAGGCGCTCTCCCGAGTGCACCGTCACGCGTGGCGGCGCCGTGCCTGGGCGGACCGGCTGCAGGCGGGGAGGTGCAGGGTGCGGCCGGTCGGCCGGGACGAGAGACCGCGGGCCTGGGCATCCTGGAGGGCAGAGTGCAGTACCCCTTCCTTGGAAACGAGAGTCGCCCCCAGGATCCCCGTGGATGGGGAGGTATGGGAGAGGGCTTAGGAGTGGGCGTGGAAAGCGAGCGGAAGCCGGAGCCAGGAGGCCTCGCGGGCTTGGCCACCGGGTCCCCGCGCCTGCCGGTTTTCGCGGGTCGAGAGGCGGATCGCGGAGCCCCACCTGGGCCCTCGGCGACAGTACATCGCCCCACCCCACTCTGCCCGGCCGACATCTCGGGTTGGCGCGTTTGTTATTCCAAACCCCGAGCGACTCCCCGGAGCTCCCACCCCTGAGTCACCCGCTTCAGTGGCTTTCCCCCAAGGGCGCACTCCCGCTGGGCGGGACTTGGGCCACAGGCCCCGGCTTGTCCCCTTAACCGTGGCGTCCTCTTTGGCATCCAGACCCACGGGATCCGGGATAAGTTCAGGGGATCCTCCCAGGTTCTGTGTTTTTCACTTCCCCAGATTAAGTTAGGTAGGTTGGGCCGGATCACTAGTAAACCTTTCTGCTTCAAGGGGGAGGGTGCGGGGTTTGAAAACAGAGATATTTATGCTGCTGCAAGGACGAATAGCATCCTTAAGATTCTCAGATGAATTGGTTTTGTGTGCCGGAAACCACTAGAAGCTTTAGTGTCTTACAGGACGGCATATGATGAGTTCAAACATTGTCCTGATTCAACAGGTAAGGAAACAGACTCAATGAAGCCTTCCTCCTGGACTTTAACAGCCAGGAAGTTGTACATACAGAATTAGAACTTGTGTCTATGTATCTTCCAGGCTAGAGCCCCTGGGGTTTACTATGTATGCATAATTTACCCCTTCTGCCCAAATAGTCCAGTTCCTGAGACCAAAACTACACTATATGGTACCCTGAGATGGCCAGAGTTCATACCCCCTACTTCTGCCCTAGCCTGGGATGCTGGGAGCCCTTATATCCTGGCCACTCTGGCCAGGTCTAGCAAAGTTACAGTTGCTTCGGGAAGAAGATGGCTTAGGTTCAGAACAACCCTCCTCAGGAACCCCAGGGACCTAACAGTTGCCATCACCCACTGAGAAGGAGGAGCTTAAATGCAGCCTTGGAGAGCAGGGCCCTCCATTCAGAGGGCAACCCCACACCTCTTGCCTCATGACCTGTGCAAAGAGGCATCCTGAGTCACCTCTCTCAGCCTGCTTCCTCATCTGTAAGATTAAGATGCTAACAAATGCCCATCCTCTCCCCTTGGTTGTGAAATACTGTATATAAAACAGGCATCTGATATAAGAAAATATCACTGGCAGATATTATAAGAAAATTGGCTGGGAAATTGATGAGGTTAAAGCTTCAGGGCCTCTCACCTGTTCCAGGACCTGAGAGGTCCTAGTCATTTTATATTTGAATTCATTTCCAAAGAGACCCCCCACCAAGTTACTTAATCTTCAAACTCCACCAAACCTCATTCTGCCCCTGAATAATTATAAAACAGGAACATGGATTTTTCTGATGTTATCAAACACTCTACTGGTGTGACCATGAAGCAATATTGAATGGATGAAAATAGACTGGTGGTTCAGCACCTGCAAATGCACAGAGCTCTCAAGACTGGAGCTTCTGAGGATGGAGGACTGTGTTTTGCTCATTGCTATGGCTCCCACACCTAGCCCAGGGCTGGCACTGCTCAATGGGTTGAATGAACCAAGGATGGTGATAAGGCATTGCCCTCACTCAGTTCCCAGCCTGCACCACTTCTCCGTTCCCATACAGAGTTGGGGTGCAGCAGACCCTGAAAACAGTAGAGCTACCTGCAAGATGTTCTGCTCACAGGCAAGAAGGTGCCTCTGCTTTATCTTCTCTGGCCTTTGAGGGAGAAGCTGCTTCCCAAGGTGACTGAAACATCCCCAGCTGCTTCATGCAACAGACCCCAAGGCCTAGCAATATTTCCTGAGACACATCTCTAGGCCTGACCGACTGCTGTCTCCCAATCCCCAGCCCTCCTCTTCCTGAGCCAAAAATATGACAAGAGACTTCTAGCTAGCCTCCCTGATTCCTGGCTTCCCGCCATTCAAGTCATTCTGAGCTCTAGGCACATTAATCCAGGTTCAAAAAAAAAAAAAAAAAAAAGAAGCCTAATCACTCTTATGTCCCTGCCCACAAGCATTCCCTGGCCCCCTCCTTCCTGATGGAGCCTATTTAAACCTCTGAGGCCTTCTGTAATCTGACTCCACTCTTTTCCACTTATCTTTTCCTTCCCCCCTTGCCAAAGCAAGACCATTTACTGCTCTCCAAGCCCCCACAACATGCATTCCATTTGTGCCCCTACTCATATGTCTTTCCTCACCCTGCCTTTTCTGCTCACCTTCGCCTGAAGAAATGTCTCCTCTAAGGCCCAGTTAGCCCACCTTCCCCAGAAAGCCTCTCCTGACTCACCTCAGCCTCCCAATCCTCAGCACCTCCACAGGGTACACTCGGGCTGTGTTCAGAGTCCATCCAGGTAGAGACCAGGGCTCTTCTTTGCAGACGAGAAGCCTGAGACACAGCCGGTGGGCCATCTTGCCCAGTGTCAGATTGTGGTAGCGTTTGGAGCCAGGACTCAAACCGAGTTGTGATGCCCAGCCAGTGCTCTGTCTGTCTACCCTACAACAGGCAGCCTGAGCCCCAGATAAGTAACACTGAGTCATGACTGCCTGCCTGATAGGGGTGACTGTCTTCTGCCGGACCAGTCTTATCAGACCCAATCAGACCATTTCCAGTGCTGTGTCCCCTGTTTATCAAACCAGTGGTCACCCCGTGTATGTCTACTTCTGCTTGCTATTATACAGCTCTTAAACCTGGCTTTCCTCAGTTCCTCTCTGGACCCACAGGAAGACCTCAACCCAAAGGAAATCTGTAGTTCCCTCCCCCTCCACAGGGCCTTCTCCTTTCCTTCAAGTCCCATGAATTCTTGGTTCACTTACTATGTTCTCCTTGTACAAGCTGGAGAAAGGATCAGATGGTGCCAGGCTGCCAACCCACAGAACACACCTGCCTGGAAGACAGCACAGGCTGCATTCTAAGAATGTCTCTAGTGATTCCCATCTGACCCAGAAATGCTCTCCAGTGGATCAAAGCCTATCCCCAGCACCTGTGAGCACATTGTAACAGCAATGTTTGCATAACGTTGACAGTTTACAGAGCATTTTCTCATTTATTGCCGCATTTCTCCTGATAACAGCCTAGTGAGGTTAGAAGGGCAAATATCATTATCTGCACTTAATCAGTCAATGAGGTATGGAAGTTATAGAGTTTGTTTAAGGTCTCAAAGAGAGCAAGAAACAAAAAATTAAGGCCAGTGCCTATACCACAGCACATCTTGGAAACCTGACCCTGTAGGGACTGTCGTGCACAACACATCCTGCAGGAAGCCTGACCCCCCCATTTCTGCAAGTTGAATCAGTAGTTTTCTGCCTGACTGTACTAAAGTCTTGTGCAGACCTTTTCCAAATGTTGATATGCAAGAAAATACTGAAGCCAGAGAAAATTACTGAATTGATCTAGACTTCAGTTCATATATCGCTTTATCAAGTTCCTTGTGAGATTGGTGACTTAGTCCCTAACTTTCCACAGAAACATCTGGAAGAACATTCTAAAATGAATTGACGTATACTGCTCTTAGAAGCCCCTGGGACGAAGCTGAAGGTGGCTCCCTCCTGGTCTTGTTGGCACTGCAGATCCCTAGCACAGTGGGTAGAAGTTCATTCCACTTTGCATCTGCTTTGCAAATATTCTGCTGCCTGCACGAGAAGGCTGGTGTGGAGGCACTGGCCACCAGCCCCTGGAGTGTCTGGAGTCACAAAATCACATTTTCAACCTCTCCTTCCCTTTTTCATTTGCCCAATTTTCTGCCCTTCAACATTGTAGCAAGGTCAACAAACTGGCAACTGGCAGGTTTAAAACACTGGCCCACAATATCTTATTTGACCCATCTGATGCTTTATACATATGGGTCAATACATAAAAATTAGAAGATTTTACTTTATAACCCAGGTTCCAGCCTGGAGCGGTGTCTCAGCAGTTACAGCACTTGCCTGGCATGCACAAGGATACAGGTTCAAACCCCAGCACCACATACACAATGAAGTGTTGGAGCAATGAAAGCCATGCAAAAAACTAAATAAAATTTATTCTCTCTTTCATTCTCTCTCTCTCTCTCTCTCTCTCCCTCTCTCTCTCCATCTCTCAGAAAAGAAAAAAATTAAAAAACAGTTTTCTAGCATCTAAAGTCTAGCCACCTTGGACCTGTGTAAGTGATCACGTAGCAACATTCAGCTGGAGCTGAACAACCACAGCTCCCTTCAGACAGGACAGCAGCCTCCAGCTGTGCAGGACCATCCAAGCACCTGCTTCACTGATTCATGCTGCTGACTGGTCCCTGTGAGGCATTCAATTTTCAGATCCGAATGACTGGAATTTACAGGCCAAAGGCCTCAGGTCTTAGGGCCAGGCTTAGAATTAAGTAAGGGTCAAGTAGGGCACGGAATTTAAATGTTGACCTGAACCTTGGGCCCTGGGCATCTCTCTGGCCTCCCCCAAGCACCAGTCCTCTCAAGTATCATAAAGCCCCAGAGCTGCCTGCCCTTGCTCCACCTTGACCCATTCACCAGGCTTAAACAGGGCATGACCCCAAGACACCTTTCTCCGCTTTCTCCCCAAGGAGGCTTCCACTCCCCTTTGGAGATAAAAGTCCCTCAGGGGAGCTGAAAAGAAAACCCAGACCTTTCCTGTCACTTTCCAAACATCTCATCCTCATTCCATTCCCTTTGACCCTGACAAGCCTTCCAGGCATAGAGAATGGTGACCTGGAGTAGGAATTGTTAACCAGATGGCTGAGACTTTTCTGGGCTTCAGACCTGGCCTTATCTCAGACTGTCTCCTTCCCCCCAAAAAAGTCCATTATCTCCTTGGACCACAGCAATCTCAAATCACCTTGGTGATGACCCTGAGTTTCCTGGGACAGTTCTCCTCAGTGCCCACACAGGACAGACCACCTTCACACCCACAAATGTCCCCCATCCTTAGAATTAATACCAAAATACACTGGGAAGTGCTCACACACAGAATCCATACATATCTACACCAAAGCAGGGTCCTTAGGCTATGGGAGTTCAGCCCAACACAAAAAAAAAAATTAGAAACTAACTTGATATTTTGCCAAGAAAGCTTTCTTTTTAAATTATAATTTTCACATCCTACCACCATAATTTCCTAAAAGGAAAAGATCTTCTAACTCAGAGGGGTAAAATAATGATTGCTGTTTAAATACTTTTGGTTTTATGATAATAATGGCTAGTACTTAGGTAGAACTTACTATATACCAGGTATTGTTCTAAATTCTTTGTTTGGGGTTGGAGGTGTAGCTTAGTGGTTTAGCATGTGTAAGACCCTGGTTTCAATCCCCAGCACCAAAATCAAATAAATTCTTTATTTACATTAATTTGTTTGAACCTTGTTATGGTTTGGATATGAAATGTCCCGCACAGACTCATGTTGAATGATGGCTCGGTCCCCAATGTAAGGGTGTTCATTATGGGAAGTGGATCATAAGGCTCTGATCTCAATGGATTAATCCATTGATGGATTCAAAATTGAATGGACTCCAGAAGTGATGGAAATGCAGGGGGTGTGGCCTAGTTGGAGGAAGTAGGTCACTGGGGGTGTGTCCTGGAAAGGTACTTCCTGTCCCCAGCCTGCCTCCCTCTCTCCCGGGCTTTCTGCTTCCTGTCTGCCATAGGGTGCCCGCTCTGCCTCCACCACATGCTCTTTGCCATGTTGTTCTGCTTTACCAAAGGTAGAGTGGCTATGGACTGAAACTTGTGAAACCATTAACCAAAATAAATATTTTCTCCTTTCAGATGTTTTCTCTCAGAAATTTTGTCACAGTGACAGAAAAGCTGACTAACCCAAGCCTTAAAACAACCCAATGAGGTAGATACTAGCAGTATCCCAGTTTTACAGATGAGAAAACTGAGAGCCAGGGAGGTTAAGTGACTTCTTTCAAGGTCACATGACTACTCAGTGGCTTGTCTGCGATTGGTGCCAAGCCAATCTGGCTCCATACCACCCTGCCTTTCCAAAAGGGGAAAATACTTCTTGTACCATATCATTTTTATTTCTCTCATTTCACTGAGGTTCCATGAAATCTCAGTCACAGATAAGTCTAAGGACCTGCATAGGACATCTGTCAATGAGGGGACAGGGTCGCTGCTTAGCTGGATTTGTAAAGCCTGGCCAATGGACCCCAGTTCTGCAACTCTCTTATAAAGGGCATTCTCAAACCAAGCAGGGTGGCAAGTCTGCGAGGCCAGGGGAGGCACATGCACTCTGGAAGCCATTGCCCCTCTTAGCGGGGCTGGGAGGAGACGGTTGGCCCCAGATGATTCCTCTGGGCTGGCTGAGTGGGCCTGCGCTGTCACTGTTTTCCAGAGTTCCGTCTCAACACACACTTCCCAACAAATCAAGAGCTTCAGCCTCCACTCCTCTCCCAAGTTCCTGACCCATATTTCCAACTGTCTCTGGGCACCAGCTCCCTTCTATCCCACAGGCAGCTGAGGCTCAGTATGTGCCCCATCACACTCATTTTCTCCTTACTAAGCTTTACTTTTCCTTCTAAATTCACAACTTTGTCATTTATTTCCTCAACAAATATTTGCAAAGCATTTGATTTGCCCTATACTTTCCCCTAATCACTAGACCTGTGGGAGTGAATGCCGGAGTACCTGCCCACATCCCCGTGCGGAGATAGGCAGCAAACAGATCTCAGGTTAAATATACACTAGGCCAGGCACTAGGTGGAAAACTAAAGCAGGGGGTACAGGCAAAGCTGTGTCCCTCAGTGTCCACTTCCCCTTCCACCCAACTAAAGAACACTCCGATTTTCAGCTGAATTCAGGTCCTCAGAATAAGGAAGACATTCCCAGCCTCCCCCGAAGCTAAATGTGAGCATGTGACCAAGTTCTGGCCAAAGATGAAGGTAGCTTCTGGAAGCCTGCCTTAAGACCCAACTATTGTACAGCCTTCCCTCTCAGTCTTTCCTCCTTCCTCCCAGCTGAAGTACAGACAGAGGAGCCATTGGACTATGACATAACCGTGGGAATGGCAGCCACACAAAATAACGCAACAAGATAAAGTAGAAGGAACCTGCATCCCTGTCACCATGCAAACTCCACACTGACACCACCTCCAGATTTCTGAAATCTGAGAGAAAAAAATTCCCATGTGTTTATTCAACTGCTGTTTTGGACTACTTTTTTTTGTTACTGACAATCAAATCTAATCCTAGCTGATACACAAGGTGAACAAACACAGGGTAAGGGTTTCAATTTAGACAGAATCAATAGTAAAGTCCTCTCTGAGGATGTGACATTTGACTAGAAAAACTAGAATAAAATGAAGGAAGATGCTATGAAAAACTTGGGAGAGTCCAGGAAGAACTATTTCCCCTTTGCTGCCTTTCCCCAATAGAAACCTGAGCTCCTTCCTCTCCATAGGCCACACCTAATCTGTTAACAAACCCTGTGGGTTCTGCTGGTCAATGTAACCCCGGGGGTGTAGGTCTGGAGGAGAGCACCTGTTAGCACTCAGGGGGCCTCGGTTCAATCCCTAGCATGCGCACACACGCATGTACGTGCGCACACACACACACACACACACACACACACACACGGTAATTTTGGACTACCTAAATCCAATCACTAGTCCTGATAAGAGCCAAAAGAGCAGCTTCATGTATAGTGTGCACATCTGTAATCAAAGCGACTCAGGAGGCTGAGGCAGGAGGATTGCGAGTTCAAAATCAGCCTCAGCAACTCAGTCAGGTCCTGTCTCAAAATTAAAAATTAAAAAAATGGGATGGGGGGCTAGAGCAGTGGTTCAGTTGGTTACCGCACCTGCCTGGCATGTGTGAAGACACAAGTTCTAATCCCAGCACCACATACACAATGAAGTGTCCAAGAAACAAAAGCCACATGAAAAACTAAATAAAATTGATTCCCTCTCTCTCTCTTTCACTGTCCCTCTCTCTTAAAAAAAAATGGGTTGGAGATATGGCTCACTGGGTTCAATTCCGTTTTCCAAAAATGGGGGTCTAGAGCGGTGGCTCAGTATTTGAAGCGCTTGCCTGACATGCACAAGGACATGAGTTTGAACCCCAGCACCATGTCCACAAATAAATGTTGGAGAAATGAAGGCCAGATGGAAAAATAAATAAAAATTGATTCTTTCTTTCTTTTTCACTCTCTGTTCCTCTCTCTTTAAAAAAAAAAAGGTAGAAGAAAAGACATAGGGAGAAAAAGAAGAGCAGGTGAAAACAGAGAGATTGAGCTCTGGAGCTACGGCAAATGAACAACTGGAGTCATCAGAGGCAGAAGAGGCAAAAAGGGATTTTCCCTTAGAGCCTGCAGAGGAAGCAAGGCCCTCTGACGCCTTGATCTTGGGTGTCTGCTCTCCAGAACTGAGGGACAAGAAATTTCTGTTGTTCTAAGCCACCAGATTTGTGCTAGTTTGTTATGGCAGCCCCAGGAAATTAATAAAAGCCTTTATCACTATCAGCTCTCCCCTATCCCAGCTATGGAATTCATTTTCAGAAACCCTTTCAATGAAAATGTTTTGGTAACACACCAAATGTTCTAATCATGAAACTTAATAATATGTATATTCATTTATTTATAACTATCAATGCATACTACTGAATTCATGTGTATGTTTTAAACACAGCTATAAAATAAACATGAAAACAAACGAGGTAGATAGGAGTATAGAATAATACAACAACTTTGAGACTGGCTGTTTCTAATAAGGTTAATGTATACATCTGACCACATAACCCAGAAATTCTACTGCCAGGTATTTACCCAAGAGAAATGAAATCTTAGGATTCATCCATATGTTAGTATGTATTTGAACTTCATTTTTTTTCTTTTTTGCTCAATAATATTACATCGTGTGGGTATACCACAGTTTATCTATTCAAAGATTTCTGAACAGGTTCATAGCAGCTTCATTGGTAATAGATAAAAAGCAGAGACAACTTAGATGGTCATGAGTAGGTTAGAAGATATACAAATTGTGGTACATCCATACAATGAAATATTTCTCAGTTATAAAAAAGGAATGCTTTGGGGGATAGTAATATTTTTACTGAGATGTATTTCACATATCACACAATTTACTTTTTTTTAAGGCACTCACTGTGTTCCCCAGGCTTAATCCTATGACTCCTGGACTCAAAGGATTCTCCTGCCTCAGACTCCGGTGTAGACAGGTCTATTAGGTGTGTACCACCACACAGTTAATTCATTTAAAGTGTGTAAGTCAGGGCTGGAGCACTGGCTCAGCAGATACAGAGCTTGCCTGGCATGTGCAAGGGCACAGGTTCAAATCCCAGCACCATGTACACAACTAAGCATCAAAGCAATAAAAGCCACATGAAAAACTAAATAAAATTTATTCTCTCTCTCTCTCACTGTCAATCTCTCTCTCTAAAAAAAAAAATGTACAATTCAATGATTTGGTATGCATCCACAGAGTTGTGACATCACTACCACAATCAATTTTTGATCATTTTTATTTCTTAAAAAAAACCCCTGTACATGTTAGCTATCACCTTCTAAACCCCTATTCTCCCTGGGCTTCGGCCCCACTGACTCATTTTATGCCTCGCTAGATTTGCCTATTCTGGACCTTTCATATAAATAGAATTATATAATATTTGATCTTTTGTGATGGACTTCTTTTACTTATCATAATATTTTTTTTTTAAAGAGAGAGGGACAGTGAGAGAGACAGAGAAAGGGAGAAACAACTTTATTTAGTTTTTCATATGGCCTTAGTTGCTCCAACACTCAGTTGTGTACGTGGTGCTGGGGTTTGAACCCGGGTCCTCGTGCTTGCCAGGCAAGCGCCAAAACCGCTGAGCCACCGCTCCAGCCCCTATCATAATATTTTTAAGCCAGGCAAGAGCCATAACTGCTGAACCACCGCTCCAGCCCCAACTTAGCATAATATTTTTAAGGTTGGTCCAGGTTGCAATACGTATCTGGCCTTCATTTCCCCCAAGGACAAATAATATTCCACTGTGTTGTCATACCACTATTTCCTTATCCATTCACCACTAGATGGATATTTCGCTTTTTTTTTTTTTGCAAGATGAGGTTTTGTACTTTTTTTTTTTTTTTAAAGAAAGAAGGACAGTAAGAGAGAAAGAGAGAATCAATTTTACTTTGTTTTTCATGTTTTCACTGCTCCACACTTTGTTCTGTGCTGGGGTTTGAACCCTCGTACTTGCACATGCCAGGCAAGCACTGTAACCGCTGAACCACCGCTCCAGCCCCCAAGATGGGCTTTTGATAGGAATAGAGTCAAATCTGCATATCAGTTTGGAGATATTGCTATTTTAACAATATTAAGTCTTCCAATCCATGAACATAGGATATCTTGCTGTTTATTTAGATCTTTATATTCTTTCAATAATATTTTCTAGTACATGGAGTAAAAGTTTTGCACTTCTTTTGTTAAGTTTATTCCTAAGTGGTTTATTCCTAAGAGGCTCCTATTATAAATGGAATTGTTTTCTTAATTTCACTTTTGAGCTGTTCATTACATGTGTATAGAAATACAATAATACAATTGTTTTTTAATATCGACCTTGTATCCAGAAACCTTACTGAAATTTTTGCTAAGTTTTAGAAGGGTGTTTTTGTGGATATGTTGGGATTTTTCTATAAAACATATCATGTAGGAATGAAATTACTGATACATATAGCAATATAAAAACATTAAAACCAGGTACAAGAAAGTACATGTGTGTGATTATATTTGAATGAAGTTCAAGAACATAGCATCTGGGGCTGGAGCAGTGGCTCAGTGGTTGGAGCATCTGCCTGCCATGCATGAGGACCCAGATTCAACCCAGTACCACATATACAACTGAGTCTCAAAGAAACAAGGGCCAGGTGAAAACATAACTAAAAGTGAGTTTCTCTTTCTCTCTCACTGTCTCCCTCCCTCTCTCTTTAAGCTATGTAAAAAGAACCTAGCATCTGTGGGTATAGCTCCATGAAAGTAGAGTGGGTACTTAGCATGTGTGAGGCCCTGTATTTGATCACCAGCAAAAAAAAAGAAAGAAAGAAAGAAAGAAAAGAAAAGCTTACCTTTGGAGATATAAATCAGAAAAGCAATAACCCCAAGACCAGGAAGAGCGAAGCACTGGTTACAAAAGGCATAGTGGATTTTGGGAGTGAAGGAAACGTTCTATATCTTGAATTGAACAATGGCTAAAACAGTTTAGAAATAGAATAGAATGTATGAAGCTGATGTTTAGGCTTTGTGTGTTTGCACGTAAACTATAACTTCAACAAGAAAACAAAGAGATAAGGATAAAATAAACTATTTTTTAAATAGGGTGACCTAATAGTGTCATTAGCTAATCCCCTCAAGGTACAGTGTGCAGATGGGAATTGCTTATCATTAACCATATTTATGGAAAGCAAAGATTTAAATAACCTTGCTAATTTTAAATCTTTCAGCTGACCTCTTAAATCACTTCTCATCAGATTTTTGTTTTCTTTTAACCTCATTATGTGGCTGATGAACAGCTTGTACCAAGTCTAGGACGTTTATTTTCTTGGTTCATTTTCTTTAGCTTTAATGCAGCTTCTATACAGAAATCTTTCTAAGCCACTTGAGAGGATCAGTCTAGTTAAAAACAGAGAACACCATGAATAAACTGACTTCCACCAAGCAGTTCTTAAATTGCAACGCCTCATAATATGCTGAAGATGGTTGGTCCAGGAAATGAAGCAGGGGACCGCTATTGATGCCTCCTGCTTGTGAGAGGCCCGGGTGCAAGATGACACCAGTGGCCTTTGGAAAGGCTCTTTTTTAAAAAGATTGGCAACAAGCTGGGCAAGGTGGCATAACCTGTAATCCCAGAGACTCAGGATTACAGGAGGATCACAAATGCAAGTTTGAGGCCAGCCTGGGCAACTTAGCAAGACCTTGTCAAAAAAAATAAAAAGGACTCTGGGTTCAATCCCCAATACCAAAATAAATAAATGAATTAAATTTAATTAAGATTGGCAACAGCAAATTATAATACTTCCTCCCTCTCCTAAATGATCATCTCGTACACCTCCCACTGACCCTCTCTGATTTCCCAGATGCCCAAGGACCCCTCCAGTTTATGCTCCTTAGAAAACCATTATCAATCATATAACCCCTCAGTCTAGAAGATCTTTTAGGCCCCAACAATACGGTTTCTTTTTCTTTATTTTTTAACAATTTTATTTATTTTTTTCATCTGGCCTCTGTTTCTCTGACATTTAGCTGTGTATGTGGTGCTGGGGTTTGAACCCAGGTCCTCATGCATGCCAGGCAAGAGCTCCAATTGCTGAGCCACTACTCCAGCCCAACAACGGGGTTTCTTTCTTTTTTTTTTTTTTTAAGTAATTTTTTTTTTTTTTAGAGAGAGGGACAGTGAGAGAGACAGAGAAAGAGAGGAACAACTTTATTTAGTTTTTCACATGGCCTTAGTTGCTCCAACACTTGGTTGTGTACGTGGTGCTGGGGTTTGAACCCGGGTCCTCGCGCTTGCCAGGCAAGCGCTGAAACTGCTGAGCCACCGCTCCAGCCCAACAACGGGGTTTCTTAACTGGTCAATCAATCCCAGCCCCATCCACCTTCCTCAGCTTCTCCCCTGACTCTGCTTCTGCTCCTGCAGCTCTCTGCTTGACCACCCTTCCTGGGCTGGCAAATTCCTTCTGCTTTCAGACCCTCTGCAAATCTCACCACTTCTATCCAGCCTTCCCTGTGTCCCAAGAAGGGTTGATTGCTCCTTCTCCTGGCTCTGTATTCTGTATTGTAACTTTCTTTTCTTTTTTTTCCCTGCTGACAGCTGCAAGTCCTTGGTTGGAGGCAGGGGACTTGAATCTTACTCATTTCAAAAGAACAACATAGCAGCTCAGTGGTGGTGACAAATCCAGATCCAGCCTTGGGCATTACCTAGACTAGAACCCAGTAATGGACCCAGATGAAGAGGAAATTGAGAGTTACTAGACTTTCTTCCCAACAAGTTGATTCTTTTTTTTTCTTTTTTTTTCTTTTGTCTTTTTTTAAGGATAGTGAGAGAGAGAGAGAATCAATTTTTTTTTTTTTTTTTTTTAGTTTTTCACATGGCTTTCATTGCTCTGACACTTAGTTGTGTATGTGGGTGCTGGGGTTTGAACCCATGTACTCGTGCTTGTCAGGCAAGCACCGTAACTGCTGAGCCACAGCTCCAGCCCCCCAACAAGTTGATTCTTAAAGTTCCTACTTCACCACCTTTACATGAAGCAAGCCATCTCAGACCCTCTATTACATGCAATTGTATTTTATTTTATTATTTTTAAAAATTTTTCATGATACAGGGGATTAAATTCAGGGGTGCTCTATTACTGTGATATATCCCTAGGCCTTTTTATTTTTCATTTTGAGATAAAGTTTTGTGACATTGACAAGACTGCCTTCGAACCTGTTATCCTTCTGCCTCAGCCTCCCAAGGAGCTGGAATCTGTCACAGGCCTGCATTATCAAACCCAGCTGCTAATGCATGAATTTTTTTTTTTTTTGTGGTGCCAGGGATTGGAATTAGGAGCTCTTAACCACTGAGCCACATCCCCAGTGCTTTTTATTTTTTCCTTTATTTTTGAGACAAGTTCTTGCTAAATTGCTTAGGGCCTCACTAAAGTTACTGAGATTGACCTTGAACTTGTGATCTTCCTACCTCAGCCTCCTGAGCTGCTGGGATTACAGGCATGTGCCACTACATCTGGCTTACTGCATGAAATTTCAAAGGCACAGTGAGGTGTTTGGGGAATGGGAGGGAAGGATGGAAAACTCTGATTTAGACTATATGGGATACGTCAGCCTATATATCAATTGGAATGATCTGAAACTTATCCTTGTTGACCCACAGAGGGAATAAGCACCAAGTTCCAGGCCTGCCTGCATCTGCACCATGGAAAAACACAAAGGGGAGAAGGCTTTATTCCTTGTCCTCTCCCACAATCTCCCCAACAATCGCTAGGCCATGCATCTCCGAGGTGGGAAGGACCTGTGTTTAGTTCCGACACTTAGCATTTTGATTCCAAGAAAAGCTAAGAAGGGGCCCTTGTAACAAAGGCCCCTCAGAAAGCATCTGCCCTGTGGAGGTGGTCTGGGACCAGGAGCGAACAAGTTGGAGGTAAGAGGTAGTCCCCACTCAGCAGAATCCATTGCAGGTCTCCCTAGTGCACTTAAAACCACTATTAGAATCCCCAAAGTCAATTGCCTTGCAGTTATCTATCTTTTACAGAAAATGTTCCAGAAGGAAATGAAAAAAGCATTTAGGTTTCTTACCTTACTTTCAGTAAGTGGGGCCCGTATTTGCATTTCAACTTGTACAGCCTTAAAGAGAGGGAACAAGGTAAGTGTTAGAAAGGCTTCTTAGCGACTTGCATTCACCACATACTGGTGCTCCTAAGCAAGCACACTCAGAAAGCAAAGACCATCACAAGTAGCCTGGACGGTCTAAGCAAATCCTAACACGATTACGATTTTCTGGATGAAATGCAACAGTGCTCAGCAACGTCCAGTTAGTAACTTTATTTGCACAAACACTTATCAAGTGCTTACAAATGTGCAGACGCTGTGCTGGGCACTGGAGAGTCAAAGATGAAAATCAACAGTGACTAGGCCACACACAGTGCCCTAGAGAAGACAGATGTGCCATCAGTAATAAAGGCACAGCTCCAGCTGAGCTGCCAGCGAGGCCAGGAGATGGGAGCACAGGAATCTGATTCCTGCTCAACCATTGGCACCCACCATGTCCCCAAGATTGCAGGACCCTAAATGAGCAGGAAGGAAGCAGTGACCAGTTCTTGCTGGGATCCGAGAAGAGATCCTGCCCTTTCCTAACTTCCCTTGCCTCACAGATGTGGAAGCTGCTGGGAATCTGGAGAAGAGCCCATATGAACTTAGTGATGGCAACTGCAGGCGCAGGGACGGCACCGCAAACTATTTAGAAAAACGGCCACAACAGCCAGGTATGGTAGCACTCACCTGCAACCAGTAATCCCCGCAACTCGGGGAGCTGAGGCAGGAGGATCACAAGTTCAAAACCAGCCTGGGCAACTTAGTGAGACCTTGTCTCAAAATTTAAAAAAAGGACTAGTGAGGGGGCTGGAGTAGTGGCTCGAAGATTACAGCACTTGCTTGGCATGCGCAAGGATGTGGGTTCGAACCCCAGAATCACGTACACAACAAAGTGTGGGAGCAATAAAAGTCACATGAACTACTAAATAAAATTGATTGTCTTTCTCTCACTGTCCTATGGAGGAAGGCCATGTATGGGCTGGACTTTGCAAAGCTTTTCTCGAAGGTGACAAAGAGGGACATGTCATTTGTTTGTTTTTAATTTTTAGTGTTTTGAAACAGGGTCTCACTAGGTTGCTGAGGCTGGCCTTGAACTGGCGATCCTCCTGCCTCAGCCCCTTTAGTAGGTGAGACTATAGGCCTTTGCCACCTCGCCCAGCTTAAAGGGGCATTTTATTTTATTTATCATTATTATTCTTGCCGTGGTCGTGGTGGTACTGGGGACACACTCTACCACTCAACTTTTTATTTTTGAATTTTGAAACAGGTCTTACTAAGTTGCCCAGCCTGGCCTCAAACTTGCGATCCTTCTGCCTCATTCTCCTGAATCTCTGGGATTATAGGTGTGCACTATGACACCCCACTCGAGGGGGCATTTTATTTATTTTATTGGTGCAGTTTAGTTGTACATGTTTCATGGGATTTATTATTACATGTTTGTACATGCACACACTATAACAGAATAATTTGGCAGGAGGGCATTTCATTTTTTTGTTTGGTTTGGTTTGGTTTTTGGTACCAGGGTTTGAACCCAGGGGTTCTTAATCACTGAGCCACATCCCCAACCATTTTTTCTTTTGAGACATGGTCTCACTAACTTGCTGAGGCTGGCTTTGAACTTGAGATCCTCCTGCCCTCAGCCTCCTGTGCCTCTGGGATTACAGGAGTGTTCACCACTCCTGGCAAGGGGGCATTTTAAACTGCTTCTGCAAGAATGAAGAGAAGTTTCCAGCTCCTCAGTACTCAAACCCCTCACCTGTGGTCCAAAGCAGCTCCATGGGTGTGTACTGCCCCCTTTCTGAGGCTAGTGAGGATCAGATTTTCCCCAAAAGGCTGAAGGGGGCAGTCGTCACGCAGCTCAGTGTGGGTTCTAAGAGGGCTCTTGATATGCCAACTGGCACACACCTGTACATCCAGCCACTCTGGAGGCCGAGCAAGAGGATTGCAAGTCTGAGGCCAGCCTCAGCAACTCAGCAAGACTAAGTCTCAGAATAAAAATAAAGGGGCTCAGTGGATGAATGGATCCAAAAACTATGGTACATATATACCATGGAGTTCTACTCAGCAATTAGAAACAATGATATTGCAGTCTTTGAAGGTAAATGGATGGCTATGGAAGAAATCGTGTTGAGTGAAGTCAGCATAACCCAGAGAGCCAAGGGTCGAAAGTCTCCACTCATGTGTGGAGGCTGGAGCTATACCCTGGCCATTGTGAAAGGAGGTCTAGTATCATGGCTTAAATCTGGAAAAGGTGTAGTGACATAAAACCTACGGCATTCGTAGAGATGTATTGGGAAAAAGGGGGGAGGGGGGAGATGGATAGGGTGGGTAATTGGGGGGCTCTAGGGGGTAAATCTAATTTTCAGAATATATGTATATATTATATTGTTTCGTTAGAAGCATGTTTGATGTTCAACAAATAAATTTCTTAATAAATAACAATAATAATAATAATAATAATAATATTACATTAAAATAAAATAAAATAAATAAAGGGGCTGGAGCAGTGGCTCAGCAGTTGCAGAGCTTGCCTGGCATGCGTGAGGACACAGGTTCAAGCCCCAGCACCATGAACACAGCAAAGTGTAGGAGCAATGAAGGCCACATGAAAAACTAAATAAAATTGATTCTCTGTCTCTCTCTCTCTCACTATCTCTCTTTAAAAAAATAATAAATAAAAAATATAAAGGGTAAAGCATCCGAGCATTCAAACCCCAGTACTGGAAAGAAAGAAAAAGTGGCAGCCCTGTGCTTTTCCTCAGGTTTATATCACACTCTGCCTCAGTTTCCAAACCTGTGAAGGGAAGAGCTGTCGTCCTTGCTCCATGGAGCTCATCTGCAGTGCAGATCGGCTGAAAATGAGCCAGCTCCTCAGAGGAACAATTTGCCCTATTGCCATTTGGAGGTTTGTTTCAACATTCAGGGGAGAAGTGAACCTCTCCTGAAGATGCGATGATGGGCAATGCAAAACTCAGCCAGAGAAGCCAAACTCCCCCTTTCAGCAGATGCTGATGAGCAGCAGAACTGTCCAGGAGGTGATTAGCAGGAGGGTTACGCGGGCTCCCCCTGCTCAGTTGAGACTTGAATCCGCACTGAGCTAGAGGCCAGGTCTGCCAGGCTCCTGCCCGCCTCACAACACGTTCCTGCTGTGAGCTTGGTCCCCAACACAGCATCCTGCTAGAGAGAGCAGGCAGAGCGGCCCGTGGCACATGTGACCCTCTCATAAGCCAGGGAAACACTGGGGGCAGCTTACCTGACCTCGCTGGCAGTTTTGGCCCATGGTAGGGAGGCAGATGCTGTGCCAGGTCCTTTCCTGTTCTGTTCTCAGTAGCAGGGTCCCCAACACCTGGAGAAAGGTCAAGTTCAAAGAGGCAGGTCAGCCTTGTCCTCACCAATTGAGAAACTAAAAACCCTGATACTGAGGACTAGAGACAGAGAGTAGCCCCTGTTTCTAGAAGCATCCATAAACCCAGGTAAAATGTCATAAGGCTGGGGCTTGAGTGGTGGCTCGGCGGTTATACTGCTTGCCTGGCATGAGTGAGGATGCGGGTTCCAACCCCAGCACCACATACACAACAAAGTGTTGAAGCATTGAAAGCCACATGAAAAACTAAATAATATTAGTTCTCTCTTTGTCTCTCTCTCTCTTTCTCACACTGTCCCTCTCTCTTTTTAAAAAAAAAAAAAAGTGTCCTAAAGCTTCTAGAGGGGACATTTCTCTAGAAGAGACTCCCTGGGGTCTTGTCTGGAGGTGGAACCTCATCACAACCACAGCCTCCTCTGCTTCTTGAGGAGGAAGCCCCAATAGAAACGGAAATGAGCCAAAAGCCAAAATTTTAGAAATGCCACCTTCTTAAATGTCTCACCTTCTCCCCATTTATCTACTTTAAACAAGTAGGGTAGGGGATCTTGGGGCAAAACTGTGCTTCTAACTATAAAAGCAACGTATAGTCATCGTAAAAGAGAAAGTCAGAAAGCATAGGCAAGGAGCTTTCGAAGTAAAGTCAGCTTTGCTCCTGTAGACGCAAGTTCTACCAACAACTTGGCCTGCGTGCTTCCTTACATTCTTCTCTGGATGACTACATACTGATAACAGCACAAAAGAAGAACAAGTCTGGCGCTGTGCCCTACACCTGTAATTCCAGCCATTCGGGAAATTAAGGCAGGAGGATCGCAAGTTCAAGGTCATCCTTAGCAACTTAGTGACAGACACCCTATCTCAAAAAAAAAAAAAAAAAAAAAAGCCAGAGAGGTAGCTCAGGGTTAAAGGCCCTGGGTTCAATCGCCAGCACCTAAATAAACGCAGGCCTGGGGATGTGACTCAGTGGTAGAGTGCCCCTGGCTCAATCCCCAATACTAAAAGAAATTGTAGAACCATATTGCACATTATTTTAGTTTATTACTGAATGTATATACAGCGTTTACGTCATGAATCGATTTTCATATCATCTAAATACCATCAGTGTAGAGGCTCCTCAAAAGACTAGGGATGGGGCCCCCTATGAGCCAGCTGTGTGAATTCTCTGAAGAATTGGTCATCTTGCTACAGTGGTGCATGCATACCCAGGTTTATAGCATCATAATTCACGGTAGCCGATGCAAATAGCCTAGGTGTCTATCAATGAATGAATGGATAAAGAAAACACGGCCCATACACAATGGAGTTGTACTCAGCCTAAAGAAACATGAAATGACGGTATTTGCAGGAAAATGGATGGAACCCAGACCATCTCGAGTTAAGTGAAATAAGTCAAACTCAGAAGGTCAAGGGTTGAACGTTTTCTCTCATATGCGGAAGCTAGAGAGGAAAAGGAAAATAAAATGGGAGTGGAGCTCCTAAAAATCAAAGGGAGAGGGCTGGAGCGATGGCTCAGTGGTTTCGGCGCTTGCCTGGCAAGCACAAGGACCCGGGTTCAAACCCCAGCACCACATACAACAACTGAGTGTTGGAGCAACAAAAGCCATGTGAAAAACTAAATAAAGTTGTTTCTGTCTTTCTCTATCTCTCTCACTGTCCCTCTCTCTTAAAAAACAAAAAATTAAAGGGAGATCAGCAGAGGAAAGGGACCAAGGGATGGGAGACAGGGAGGGAGGGGGGAAATGCTGGGGAGGGAGATTGATCAAATTATATTGTTATATTGTGGGCATGTACAACTATGTAACAATAAATTCTACCAATGTGTAGAACTATAATGCACCAATTAAAAATGGGAATGGAAAAAAAAAAGCTACAATTTGAATTGGGAAATGTGCCTGCAAAATCTTTTCTTGATGGAGTGCAGGACCAAAGAAGTTGGAGTACCTGGCTGGAAGGCTGAGGCTTTCCTGTTTTTGTCCCTGGTTCTAAATCAGCTTCCTGTACAGGGGCTCTGATGGGGTCCCTCCAGGATCCATCAACTGTGTTAATGAAATTCCAATAGCTGGCTCAGTTCAAAGCAGAGTGTGTGTGTAATATATGCTTTGCTATTTATGATTTAATTCTGTGTTTATAAAATGACGTTCTCCTATGCCAGGCACAGTTGGCACACACCTATAATCCCAGTGACTCAGGAGGCTGAGTCAGGAGGATCTCACGTTCAAAGCCAGCCTCAGCAATTTAGTGAGGCCCTAAGCAACTTAGCAAGACCCTATCTCAAAATGAAAATATAAAAAGAGCTGGGGATGTGGTTCAGTGGTTAAGCCCCCCTGAGTTAAATCCCTAGTACCAAAAAAAAAAAAAAAAAGACATTCTCCTTATGCAAGGTAAGTTTACAATGTCCACAGATTCCACACACTCTTACCTTCCTGAGTGCCCTCCCTAGCCTACTTCAAACTCCAAGTACTCTACAGAGAATCCAAGCTATGATTGTCTCATTGGTACTGACGTCCTAATAGCCCCATGGGTCTATAGGATGACAGAGAAAAAGCACCCCCTTTCTTCTTGCTCCGTTTATGATCTGCTGTTACCCAGGAGACAGGAGTGGGGGAAGGGAAGGAACCTTGGGGACAGGCATTCTTTGGGGAGTTTGTCAATGCACTTGGTCAAGATAGCGTGTAGAAGGGCAGGGCATCATTGCCACTGGCCCGCCTCGCGAGCAGCAGGTATCTCCTGGATCCATTCTGCACACGCACCCCACTTCTTGCTGGGAACTGGTATTCCCATTCACTCCAACTGCCTCTCGTTTAGAACTGTGGTGCTCCCGCCTTCTCCATGACCTAAACTATCTGCATAAACCAAGTGTCGCCCTTGCAAACCATCTGTCACAGGCATCGTGATGATGCAGTTCCCGTGCTTCCGCTCATTTGCTTGAATTTAGAGATCCTGGTATCTCAGCATTTTACCAACGGAGAAATCACAGTTCATTGGCCTTTTGCTAATGGTTGGACGTCCTGTTCCTGTCCAGAAGGCTGTTCAGTGAATGTGCCACCTTGCCCTTAGGCAACTCACCACGAGGTGATTGCAAATTGCATTCCTAAACTGCTCCTGGTCAGGCTGGCCGTAAAGGACTAAAGGACGCAGGCACCAGAGCCTTCACAAGTGCTGTCATGTGCATTTTACAAAGCAGGGAACTAAGGCTCAAAGCGGGAGCTCAGCCACTGAGCCACATCTCTAGGCTTTTCTTTCTTTCTTTTTTAAAGAGGGAGAGAGAGAAAGAGAATCAATTTTATTTACTTTTCATGGGGCTTTTGTTGCTCCTACACTTAGTTGTATATGTGGTGCTAGGTTGGAACCTGGGTCCTCACACACGCCAGGAAAGAACTGTAACCACTGAGCCACCGCTCCAGCCCCTTCTCTAGTCTTTTATACTTTTTCTTTTGAGACGGGGTCTCACACTAAGTTGCTTAGGGTCTTGCCGAATTGCTGAGGCTCACCTTGAACTTGCAATCCTCCTGCCTCAAATTCCTCAGCTGCTGGGCTTACAGGCATGAGCCACCATACCCCAACTACTAATGCCATTTTTAATATGTTGTTTTAGTTGTTTTTTTTTTTGTTTTGGTTTGTTTTGTTTTTTTAACCAGGGAGCAAACCCAGAGGCGCTTAACCACTAGGGTTACTGTGTAACCCTAGGGCAGTGTTTATACCTCTCTGGGCCTCGTGAGTAAAACATATGGACTGTTACTTTGGTTTTCGGTCGTGTTGGGGATTGAACCCAGTGCTTCATGCATTCTAGACAAGCACTCCACCACTGAGCTCCATCCTGGCCTTTTTTGAGGGCTGACCTTGAGCTCATGGTCCTCCTGCTTCAGCCTCTCTAGTCCCTGGGATTATAGACTGGTGGCACTCCACCCAGCTAGCCATGAATTCCCTTCCCTTCCAGATCCTGAGCCTTGAGCATCTGTTTATTCGTTTTACTTTACACAGGACAGGAAGCTACTTAATGCCAAAGGCCAGGGCAGGTCTCCCTGCAGTGGGGATGAGGTCCCCGAGGCTTGCAGCCCGAGCCCAGGCACCAGGCCACCTGCCTTGAGTCAACTTGAGTCCCCTCTGCTGGCTTTTCACTCCTCCTGTTCTTCCAAAAGGGCAACATATGCTGTCCTTGCAACCCAACTACAGATTCTTGGCCCACGGCGCGTGGGGTAGGTGTTCGGGCTCTGTTCTCCCTCGGAAACAATGCTCTGAGTAAAAGTTCTTTAGTTGGTTAGTTGGAGTCCTGAGAACAGAAAGAGACAAAAGACACATTTGTCAAAAAATCAAGAGTCACCAAAAGACTGGAAGGGGCAGAGCCTGTGCCAGCATCCTGTGGAAACAAGGGCACAGGCCTTGGATGTTGCTGTGGGCCTCGGGGGCAGAGGCCGGGGCCCTCGGATGCCCTTGACATTCAGACGGGGCTTTCTGGTTACGGAGTTCCATGTCCCACTGGAACCTCATAGAAGCCTTGCGTAGAGGGGGAAAGGACAGTGACATGAGGGTGGGGATGACAGTGGCAGCTCCTGTGATGGAGCCCTCACAAGGGTCAGGCACTGTGCATCAACTCCAGGAACCCTGCCAGCAACGCTGGGGAGTAGCAATCATTTTGTGGACGGGGAGCCAAAGCTTGGAGGATACAGTTCCTAATCCCAGGAACGCAGCAGCCCCAGCAGCAGGGCTGGAGTTTGAACTCAGGCCTCTTCGGCCCTGGAAACGTGACTTTATTTTCTGGATGCCACAGCTGAGGCTTAGAGGTGCCAAGCAGCTCCGAGCTCATGAAACTAATTCAGGTTTTAAAATCTGTAAAGAAGGGCTGGAGCGGTGGCTCAGCAGTTACGGCGCTTGCCTGGCATGCACGAGGACGCGAGTTCAAACCCCAGCACCACGTACACAACGGGGTGTCTGAGGAATGAGGGTCACATGAGAAACTGAATGGAGATTGCTTCTCTCTTTCTCTCTCTCTCTCTGTCCCCTCTTTCTTAAAAAAAAAAAAAAAAATCTGTAAAGAAATGTCCAGGTTGGTGTACCAGATACAGCCAGGGTGTCCAAGCAAGCCAAAAGCCCCAGTGAACGTCCCAGGCCACGCTCCCCTTCCTTCCTTCTTCTATCCTCTTTGTGCATACTCCTGGGGGTGGCCCACCACCATTCCCCACCCAGCCACCCCATCTTTTCCCTGATCTTTTTGTTTTTTAAAGAGAGAGGGAAAATGTATGTCTCTGTGTGTGTGTGTGTGTGTGTGTGTGTGTGTAAGAGAGAGAGAGAGAAAGAGAATCAATTGTATTTAATTTTCCATCTGGCCTTTGTTTCTCTGACACTTAGTGTATATTTGGTGCTCGGGTTCCCCTTCCCTGCTCTTCTTAAATCCTGTCCTCATGGAGCTTACGGTCTCTGGAGATGGGACATACTAATTCAGACACCACATGGATTACAGTGCAAACTGCAAGCTGTGGTAGCTGTCATGGAGAAAAAAGGGAAGCTACAAAATCTAATCCTGGAGGACTTCCTGGAGGAAGTGGCTTTGGAACTGGAACACATTGGTCTGGGTCAGAGTTTTCTTTTTTCTTTTTTATTTTATACTGGGGATTGAACCCAGGGGTGCTTAATCACTGAACCACATTCCCCAGTCTTTTTTTTTTTTTAATTTGACATAAGGTCTTGCTAAGTTACTCAGGGCCTCACCAAGTTGCTGAGGCTGGCTTTGAACTTGTGATCCTCCTGCCTCAGCCTCCCAAGTGGCTTGGATTACAGGCATGCGCCACCATGCCTGGCTACTAGGTTAGAGTTTTCTTTGGAGGCCCCTGAGGCAGGTCCATAGGAGCTTTGATTAAAAAAAAAAAAGTTTTTAAAAAAATTTTGAACAAGACACTCACCATGGCTGATGATGAGTTGTAAGAAGAATAAGGCTATCTTTCCATGATGCTTTGTATCTTTTTTTTTTTTAAGAGAGAGAGGGACAGTGGGAGAAAGAGAATCAATTTTATTTAGTTTTTCATGTGGCTTTTGTTGCTCCAACACTTGGTATGTATGTGGTGCTAGGGTTCGAACCCTCATCCTCGTGCATGCCAGGCAAGCTCTGTAACTGCTGAGCCACCACTCCAGCCCCTTGATAAAATTTATGACAAAAAAGAGAAGGGAAGAGGCGAACACTTGCCTAACACGAGTGAGGCCTCGGGTTCAACCGCCAACACCACCAGAAAGAAAAAGGGAGAAGGAATTTAATGAAGTTTGGCTAAAACTGGGAAGATGCAGCTGGTCCTACAGAAGTGCTTATAATCTACAGAAACAAAGTCAGGAAATACACACATGTAGATTCAGCTAGGCTGTGCCAGCCAGAGGATAAGCCACAATTCCTGTTTTCTAACCCCTCCTGGTACCTTCTCTGCTTTGGGGACATATTTTCATCTTCCACTGAGATGGGGAAAATAACCAGAAGTTGGGGAAAAAAACCAAAACTTGGGACCTTTTACTTTTCAAAGGGGCCCTGATACATGAGCCACTTCACTCCCACCCTATCTTCATCCCTTTGGACTGCTATAACAAATTCTCATCAATGATCCATGGGGTATTTATAGACAACTGAAATTGATTCCTCACAGTTCTGGAAGCTGAGAAATGAAAGGTCACGTTGCCAGTACAGTTGGTGTCTGCTGAGGACCCTTTTTTTTTTTTTTTTGGTGATGTGGGGATTGAACCTAGGACCTCACACAAGCACTTCAGCACTGAGCAACATTCGCAGCCCTTTTAATTTTTTGAGACAGGATCTTTCTAAATTGCCAAAGCTGGCCTTGAACTTGTGATACCCCTGCCTCAGCTTCCTGGGTTGCTGGGATTACAGGGCACTGGACACACATTTCTCGTACATGGCAAGCTCTGCTGTGTCCTCCCACGGGGCAAACAAGCTTTCTGGGGTCTCATTCATTCAGGTTTAGGCCCCATCTCCAAAAGCCACACTGGAGATCAGATTTCAGTGTATAAATTTGGGGGTCGGAGGACAAACATTCAGAACTCAGCCAGACCAGATCCAGACAGGTGGTCCCTCCCTCTTCAAAGTAGCCTTTTCCGCTGGTTAAATCTGAGATGAAATCTGCCTCTCTACCTGCTTCCTCCATTAGCCCTAGTTCACTGGACTCTTGCAGGAAAACCCTATAAACTTCTTTGAGACTGCAAAAGAATGACAGTCATGCTTGCGTCTCCGTGGAGACACAATCAGCTGCCCATCAAAGCGTAAGAGAAGACCTTGAATGTTAATTAGAGCCAGAGCGGAAGTGATAGACATTCCATGTTCCCATGCCCTGACAAGGGTTGGCTTTGTAGATTGGTGGCGAAGGTCAAAAGTCACAAGAACCAGATTCTTTCTTTCTTTAGAGAAAGAATCAATTTTATTTAGTTTCTTATGTGACTTTTGTTGCTCTGACACTTCATTGTGTACATGGTGCTGGGGTTCAAACCTGTCCTCATGCATCCAGGCAAGCACTGTAACTTCTGAACCACTGCTCCAGCCCCAAGGACCAGATTCTTAAAGGACCTGATCCTCCCTGTTGTCCAGGCCCCTAGCACCTCTCCCATGAGTTTTGTCTTAAGTTCTGCATTTGTGACTTGGCTGGTTAGGAAGAAATTTGGGGACCACGTATTTCTTTATACAGGTATTAGCTATTTCACAGTCCAAGACCTACTTAGCTTCTGGAGGAACACGTTTCCTATGTCATTTTGAGCTTCCTTGTCACATGCAACCAACTGTATATTCATTCATACATTCAGTTGACCGTTCAGCACATCCTGCAAACCCCACCCAACCCAGTCCCACCTCCAAAGTCTACCTGCATTTGATCAGCTCCCCAATTTCTTCTTCAACTCAAGAAAAGAAAGTCAACCCTAGACGTGTTTTGTTCCCAAGAAAATGTTAATAAAAGACCCGACTCAGAGAAAGTAAAACCAGGCAGAACACAAAAGAGCAGCTTATGTTCTCCTTCAAAGTTGTTTTGCCGGATGTCCCAACATCCTTCAGGACATGAGGAAGAGGGCAGAGACATGACTAGACCACGTCAGAGACAGCCCGACTATAGGTCAGGAAGGCCGCAGCACAGGGTCCGGTCTCTCAGCCTGGTCAACCCACCACCAACCAGAGGGCCCCACAGGCCTGTGAAGGCTCTCAGGGTGCCACCATCTGGAAATGTCAGTCAAAACCTTGAAAGAAACTTACTATGAAATGGGGCTCTGACACTTCTTGCTTAAAGATGGTCTTTGGAGAGTCACAATAAAAGCTCAGTCCTCCAAGGCTGGAATCACAGCTTCTCCACTCTCTAGATGATGCCAGACAAAGGACGTGACCACATGCGTTCAAAGTGGCGTCTTGCCAAACACTGGAGGGAGAACTCATCCTCCCACCACCTGGTAACGACCTGAGCCAAATCTGGAGTTTAGTTTTGTTTTTTATTTTAAAAGATTCCATCCTACCACAACAGTCCATTGAATTATTCTTCGCAGAGGAAGCAAAAGACTTCCTAATCTCTAGCAAAAATGCCAGCTATGTGCTCCCACACGCTTCCAGCCCCTGGAAACCAAGGGCAGGGACAGGGCTATCACCGGAACTGAGCTACAATTCAATTGCCTTTTGTGCAGAGACCCAGGCGCTGTCCAACAGTTGAGATCCAAGCTGCCATCCCAGGGCAGGCAGGCACCTTAGTCTTCACCTCACAAGCAGACTCAGAAACTCGGGAAGAGTAGAATCTGGGCCAGAGACTAGCCATGCACTCCAGCTCTCTTTGAGGGGAGAGAGAGATGGGTTTCTGATTCAACTCTGCAAGAACTGCCTTTGACATACCAGGCATGGGAGGGAAAGTGCGAGTTGGGCTTCCAAAAGCTTCACAGGCAAAACAGATTAAACACACATAACAAACAGGAAAAGCAAGCCAAGCGACCGACCATAGTGCTGGCAGTCACTGCTTTATAGCAAGCGCTTTAAAGGTCAGGAAGCACTGGGCGCAGTGGTGCACACCTGTAATCCCAGCAACTCAGGAGGCTGAGGCAGAGGGTCACAAGTTCAAAGCCAGCCTCTGCAATTTAGAGAGACCCTAAGCAACTTAGTGAAACCCTGTCTCAAAAGAAAAAAATAAAAAGGACTGGTGATGTTGCTCAGTGGTTAAGCGCCCCTGGGTTCAATCCCTGGAACCTAAATAATGAATGAATGAACAAATGTCAGGAAGTGGTAGAGTGGCTTTGAGAAGGTGGATCTGACCTGGGACGTGGGCTAACCCATCAGTTTTTCTGGGAATTGTCATGCTAATTTCCTCTGACCCCTCAGCCTTAATCCTACCATCAGATTTACTTTTTGCCCAGCCCTGTCCCTTATCCCTTCATAGTTCACTATAAAACAAATTGTTTTTGTCAGCACTGGGAAACCTGGCAAATAATATTTTATTTCAGCTTATAAGGAGCTATAAAAATGCAAAAGATGATGTAAATCATAGTAGTTATCCATATTTTGTTAAACAAAACAAAAAAAGCTTAATGATAAAGCTTATTAAGTCCAAACAAAAAGAGTAACATATAGAGTGAAATCCCACGTTGATTACCACTGACAATCACCCGCACTGCTGTGCGTCAGCTGCACCGTATGAAATGACTCTCTTCGTAGACAAGCTTTTTGTTTTGTTTTTTGTTTGTCTGTTTGCTTTTGCATACTTGGGATAGAATTTGAAGAGGTGGGGTGCAGCCCTGAGAAGAGCGGTTTAAATTCTGCTTCTAGGGTGAGGGTGTTGTTCATTTGAAGGGTGCATGCCTAGCATGTGTGAGGCCCTGGGTTTCGTCCCCAGTACCACAAAAAGTTAATTTAAAAATTCTGCTTCTCCTGCTCCCTACATGTAACCCAAGACAATTATTTGCCAATCCTTCACTAGTAATGGGAAAACCTGAGAGCTCAGCTCAGGAGTCCTTGGAGGAGCAGCAGGCCTGAGTTCTACTTGGGTGATGAGCCAGGAAGCCCTTGAGGATTGGCTAGCATCAGGCACTGAGTCACTTGTCCAGACTGGGAGGTCTCCACCTGGTGAGATTTCTCCTTTCAGTAGGGCTTTTTCCTAAGAGTCCCTAAAACCCTGCCAGAGAGGGCCAGAGAGGTACTTGGGGCCGATAGGAACGCTTCCCTGAGGATTATGGGCCCAGGGCTTTCTGCCCTAGAATTCTGCCTCTCCTCTCTCACTGAACTCAGGCTAGGGTGGCCTTGACCAAGGACACATTCCAAGACAGAGCAGAAAGTGATTCTTGGGTGAGTACAAGCTCACAAGACAAAACTCGTCAGATATTTGAGGAAGAAAACTACTTGAAAAGATTGTCAATAAACCGGGCAACGTACACTGTATAAAGGAGAAATATTAGAACAGACAGACCAAGAATGTAAAATGGGGATGACAGACATACCTAATGAAATAAAGAAAACAACACATAAAAAAGATGTGAAATCAGAAGAAAGAATTAGAAGATTTGGACACAGTGACACGCCTCTGTAATACTAGATACTAGGGAGGCTGAGTGAGGTAAGAGGACCACTTGAGCCATGAATTCAAAGCCAGTCTTGGCAAAATAGCAAGACCCTACATCCAACAAATAAACAAAAAAAGAAAACCCACTGAAGCAAAGAAGGAAAGAAAAAAGAACTATAAATATTACATATAAAACATGTAATATAGGTAGATGAAAAAAATAAGATAATGGAAACTTAGGAAAAGGTTTCAGGTTTTTTGTTGTTTCATATTTCTTTTTACTTTTAAAATAAGGCACAAAAAACATAAGCCATAAAAGAAAAAGAAATAAATCAACTTCAGAGAAATTAAAAACTTTTGCTCTTTGACACTGTTCAGAAACCAGAAGACCAAAGACAAGATAGATATATTCCTATCAGAATAGATAGAGCTAAAGAATGAATTGTCGAATCGGAAGATCAGATTGAGGAAGTTGCTCGGTAAGCAGCAATGAAACAGAAATAGATCATTTAAAAGTTAAACAATATGGAAAACACAAGAAGAGATGGCCGCATTTGGATAATAGGAGTGCTAGAAAGAGACGAAAGAAAAATAGATTGAAAATATTCAAGAAAAGCAAATAGGATACATTTCCTTCGATGAGTAAAAGCAAAGGGCCTCAGATTAAAAAGGCATAGAGTGCTAACTAGAGATAAAGGGAAAAATCCATTCTATATTATAGACAAAACAAAGAAAAGAAAGTCTAATTACTTCTAGGGAGAAAGGGCCACATCAGTATTAGCAGGACCTGTGACTTTGTCTCCAGTAGAAACTACAGATAGCTTCATTACTGTTCCCACAAACGTCTCAAAATACTGTTTACATTCATCAGAACTTCAAATTTACAATTGTTGTTAGGTTCCTTTGAATCTTGTTACATGATGCATTAAACAAGCATGTGATTACTATGCCACAACTTTCTCAACTAGATAATCCAATAGCATTGTTTTCCTTTGTAATTCTATGTATTTAATGCATTTAAAAACACCCTGAGAAGCCGGGCATCGTGGTGTGTGCCTATAATCCAGAGACTCAGAGGCTGAAGCAGGACAATTACAAGCTCAAGACCAGCCTCAGCACCTTAGCAAGACCTTAAGCAACATAGTGAGACCATATCTCAAAAAAAAAAAAAAATTAAAAGGGTTGGGGATTGGGGCTGTAGTGGTGGCTCAGTGCTTCAATGCTTGCCTGACATGTGTGAGGGTACAGGTTCGAACCCCAGCACCATATACCTAGTGAAGTGTTAAAACAATGAAAGCCACATGAAAAACTAAATAAAATCGATTCTTTCCCTCTCACTGTCCCTCCCTCTCTAAAAAAAAAACAAATGGCGATCAGATGCTAATACAGCAGCTCTACAAGCAATCTTGCACAATCGTATTGGTGATATCAGCTGGGGATTTAGCTCAGTGCTTGGGTTAAATTCCCAGTACAAAAAAAAAAAGAAAGAAAGAAAGACAAACAAAACCACACTCTGATAGGCTGTCACAGTTTGCACACCTGTACTCCCAACTACTCAGGAGGCTGAAGCAGGAGGATTGCAAGTTCAAGGCCAGCCTGGGTAAATGATGAGGGCCTGTCTCAGAAAATAAATAAAGAAAAAGGGCTAGAGATGTAGCTCAGCAGTAGAGTGCCCTGGGTTCAATTCCTAGTACCCAAACAAAATGGAAAACCATTCTGGGAAAGGATCCACAGCTTTCACACCAGCGTGAATAAAGTGTGCACACCTGCAACTGAGAATTCCTGACCTAAAGGATGTGGGCATGGTCAGCACCGTGTCTTCACTGAGGCCCCAGTCACCACACCGTATTGCCGATATTTACACATCTTTCCCTCCTTGCCGCCTATGAGTTCTCACTGGATGGGAGTGGTCTTATGTTTCTTTGGGTCCTGGGTGCCTAGAACAGGGCTTGGCACCCACTGAACCATCGTTTACAGAGGAGCCACTGTGTGCAGGGCTCGAGTCCCATTGGGTGAGGAAGAAGAGTGGGGAGATTCAATGGAAAGCAATAATTCTTTCCCGTGCTCGCTCAAGCATTCGTTCATCATTCAGAAACCTGTCCAATAGCTATTCCATGCCACCATGGTGGTAGGCTCTGGGGACAATGGGAAGAAGAGACCCAAGTCTTTATTCTCGCAGAGCACCCTTTCCCACCAATGCGAAAAAGACGAAGCAAGGTTTCTGAACAAAGACCAATGGACAGAGGTCTGCACGCTCATCTTAAGAGGAGCCTGCAGGGTTCCACTCACCTACTGTGTGGACTTGTTGCTGGTCTTGTCTAGTAAGCTTTGAGAAGTGGGCCCACTCTGCCCCAGGTGTTTCGGGGGCAAGTCGGTGCAAAGACGCAAGTTGGATGTCTGCCCTTTCTGGGGTTCCAGTCGTGGTCCAAGGTTTCTGTGATGCCATCAATCAGTCAGAATGTGCAAGGTTGCCTAGATACCTCAGGCTCCTTTTTCTTCTAAAAGATCAGATCTAGGAGAAATAAGCTGGATGGCCTCCTTTACCCTACCAAACAAGGGCTGAGAGACCAGGTCGTGGGAGGGCTTGGTGGTGGATCATCCGTCCAGGACGGATGCTGAAGAGACATACCCCAGCAGCTCCAGAAGGAAAAAGACTAGAAACCTGGGTATGGCACCAAGGAGTGAGAGAACTGGGGAAAGGTTCACGAAGACAAATCTGGAAAGGTGAATCATTTCTCCGTAGAGCCAATCCCTCAAAATATAAAAAGGTAAACCGAACAAATCTGTGCCTGTCTCCAGGGATGTATGATCTTAAAATACAGAAAAAGATCACTTTGATCGATCTAGGACTTGCTCACAGCAGTATCACTGCACATGTTTCTTGAATGTATGTGAAGAAGTTTTCTGGGGATCCTTCAGGTCCCTGCTTTGGGCTCGGTCTCCTGCATTCTGTCTGAACATCCTGCATCAGCATCGGGTGTCATTTGGCACTGGGAATCATCTCCTCATGCAAAGGTAGCCCAGAACTCTCTGTGGGGTTGGAGCGCTGTATGATTAAGTATGTAATTTAGAGCATACAATGAAATCAACCTGGGCTATCAACCATCATCTTCTCATTTTATTTCCAAGTAGAATGAATGATCTCTGATTTTTCCAAGGAAATTTTCCTAAAAAGCTTTGTTTTTCCATCATGCCTCTCTTCAGTAAGTATAAGTACGAATGACCTGGTACTACGGACACTTGAACAATACAAAAACATATCTGATAAAAAGATTATAATGTCCTGAGCATGGTAGCACCCTCCTGTAATCCCAGCAACTTGGGAGGCTGAGGCAGGATCACAAGTTTGAGGCCAGCCTCAGCAGTTTAGTGAGAATCTGTGTCAAAATAAAAATAAAAAGGGCTGGAGATGTAGCTCAGTTGTAGAGCACCCCTCAGTTCAATCCCCAGTACTAGGATAGGGGAGACTTTGTTATCTACTAGGCCAATAATAATATAACTATGTGACAAGAAAGTCACAGATTGTTCAGAGAAAGGGTAGGGGAGTGAAGAGAGAAAGAGGACATCTACTGGAGAAAGGGTCAAGGACAGGCCATTTCCTCAGAATTCTGGAGGGTAGAACGGAGGTAAACGAGGTGTGTGAGAGATGCCCAATTCAGGGAGGGAAATGTCAGCTCAGAGGTTGAGAGGATCCCCAGTCAACTCTGGATCAGAAGTAAACTGTTACAATCCCATGGTACACGCCCTGTCACCAGCCGTCATCGTCCAAATGAAAGTTGGATAGTCTGTCAAGGATCTTACAGAAGACGGTCCGTTTCTCTCTTCCTGCTGGCAGGAAGTTTGGACTAAAGAGATCCTTAGTCCTCCTGACTCTGGCTCGCTTATTCCACCAACAGGACATGGAGATACCAAGCGAGCCTCCCAGAAGAAAGATCAAGACCTCATGCCAAGTTTCTTGGGAAATCAAATACTTTTTATTTGTTTACTGGATTTCATACACCTAGCAGTCCTGAAGCAACAACTATCAACGGCAGCAGCGAAACTCACATCACCTGGAAGACGAATGGCAGACTCTTTGGGCAGCACCCTATCACACACGCTAAGGAACAAAATCCCACAGGGGCTTGCACAGCTCCCTGCAAGCACAGAAAGATTCCTGTGGGACACCGTGGCCACCGGCCGCAAGTCTTTGTTCTCACTTCACATTTAAAGTTAACAAGATGAGTTAAGGACCAATTGGCTTGTGTGCCCCAGTTCATTACCGGAGTCTCTCATCTCGGTACAGGGCCCAGGCTGCTCCTCGGGCATCTCAGGCAGGAACCAGACAGCCAGGCCACTGGGCAGATTGTGTGTTTCCAAGCCCAGCAGCCACAGGACCCAAAGCCACAGAGAAATGACCACTCAGGCTTCCACTGAAAAATTTACCGAAAGGGGATCTCTCAGGCCAGATACTTTAATTTCACAAGTTGGCCCATTTTTGGCCCAAATATACTCAATGGAGATGTCATATAATGCCACTGCAAAACCAGTAACAAGATGCTAGGACTAGCCAAGAACCTGGGGTGCTCTTTCAACCATTGAGAAGGGGAAGTGAGCCAGGAGGTGGCCTCTTGGCCCCTGACGAACTCCTCTGCCAGAGGAAGGGCTGGTGAGTATCCGAGGTGCACTGGGCCCAACCTTGGGGGACTCCTAGTTCTCCTTCTGTGACTCCTGCAACCTCTTGGCCACAGCGGTGATCAGAGCTGCTCCCTTTCCACTGCCATCTTCTGATAGCATGAACGTCACATCACATTGAGGGGCTAGTTCTTTCACGGTTTCCTGTAATACCCGGGAAAAGCTATAAAAAAAGAGAAACATCAGCAGCCCTTGCAGAAGGGACAAGCATCTTTATAAATTATTCTGATCTGGTTTAGTCCTTCCCAGCCACTTCTCAGGGCTTTAAATGGTTTATTAAACACCTGCTGTAATTGCTCCTTTTATCGGGAAACTATTAATGCCAGAGAATGTTCTAGGCATTTTATAAACACAATAACAAGGTATAGCAAATAATGCTGCAAAAATTAGCTGGGCGTGGTGGTGCACGCCTGTATCCCAGCAGCTTGGGAGGCTGAGGCAGGAAGATCCAAGTTCAAAGTCAAATTAAGCAACTTGAGGAAATCCTGTCTAAAAATAAAAAGGGTTGGGGATGTGGCTCAGTGGTAGAGCACTCCTGGGTTCAATCTCTAGTATCAAAAACAGAAAAAAGAAATAATTACTACTCTCTCAACCACATAAAGAAAAAGCTCAGAAGTGTGTCTGAATTTGTACAAGTAGTCAGTTTATCAAGATTTGATACAGGCTTGCCTTTTTCAAAAACCTCCTTTCTTTATTTATTTATGGCTTAAATTTCCCAACTTTTTGCTTTAAAAATTTTCCAACTTTTGCATGCCAAAGCAGGTCTGAACCAACGCCATCACCCAGCCAGAGGACAGCATCTGGAGAAACGCTGCAGCTCCCTGGGCTCTTACTGATGGCACAGTAAGGGCAGTTAGCTCCAAACTGCCAGGGATGGAGGAGAAAAGCAAGTTTGTTTCAATCAAGTTTGTTTCTCCCCCAGTAAGTATACAATTCTATAATTTTTCGTATAATCACAAAGTTGTGTAACTGTCACCACTATCTAATCCCAGAACACTTTACCACTCTAAAACTACACACCAATTAGTAATCATTCCCATTATTGTCCACAGAAGCCCCCAGAAACCACCAATTTACTTTCTTTCTTTTTTACTTTTTTAAAGAGAGAGAGGGATAGTGAGAAAGAGGAAGAAAGAATCGATTTTATTTAGTTTTTCATCTGTTTTTTGTAGCTCCAACACTTCGTTGTGAATGTGGTGCTGGGGCTCAAATCCAGGTCCTTACACATGCCAGGCAAGCCCAGTAACCCCTGAGGTGCTGCTCCAGTCCCACCAATTTACTTTCTATCTGTATAGATAGAAAGTATCTGTCTCTTTTTATGGCTGAATAATATTCCTTTATAGAGCTATATCATATTTTGTTTATTGACTTATTAATTGATAGACACTTGAGCTGTTTCCATCTTTTAGCTGTTATAATGTTGCTATGGGTATGTTCTTGCAAGGACATATGGTTCCAATCCTTGGGTACACCTAGGAATGGAATTGGTGGGTTATATAGTAATTCTATGCTTACCTCTTTTAGGAACTGCCAAACTGTTTCCCAAAGTAGTCAGACCATTTTGCATTCCTACCACAGTGCTTGAGGGTTCCAACTGTGCCACATCCTCAGGCGCATTTGCTATTGTCTGTCTTTCAGATTATGGTCATTCCATGGTGAAGTTATTTCATGGCTGATTTACATTTCCCCAGGGACTACTGATACTGCGCACCTCTTCCTGTGTTTCTGAGCCGTTTGTAGACCTTCCTTAGAGAGAACTGTGCACCTCCTTTGCCCATTTGCTAATTGGGTAATTTGTCTTTTTGTGTTGAGTCCTAAATCATCTTTATATGTTCCAGATATAAGTCTCCTGTCAGATATATAATTTACAAATATTATCTCTCTTTTGGGGGTTGTCTTTTTCTTATGGTATCCTCTGAAGCAAAACATTTTAAATTTTTTATGAAATACAATTTGTCTTTGTTTTCCTTTTGTTACTTGTTTGTTTTTTCTTTTTTTGTGTGTCGGATTTAAGAAATCATTACTTCATCCAAGGTTACAAAGACTTGGGGCTGGAGCAGTGGCTCAGTGGTTAAGGCGCTTGCCTGGCATGTGCAAGTACATGGGTTCAAACCCCAGCAACCCACATACACAACGAAGTGTCAGAGCAACAAAAGCCATGTGAAAAATTCAATAAAAATTGATTCTCTCTGTGTCTCTCTCTCTCTCACTGTCCTTCTCTCTTTAAGAAAAAAAAAAAAAAGGTTACAAAGACTTAACCTGAGACTTAGCTCTTAGGTTCTGGTCTTTGATTCATTTTGATGAATGGCTGTGCATGGTGGGAGGGAGGTGTGCAACTTCTTGGGTTTTGCTTGTTCCTAGCCAGCTGTCACACTGCTGGTTGAAAAGAAAAGGCTGTTCCCAGTGAATGGTCTTGGTGCCTTTGTAAAAAGTCAACTGACCATACCGCGAAGGGTTTGTGTCTGGATTCCAAATTACATTCCAATGCTTCACAGGTCTACATTTATGCTAGTACCACACTGTCTTGAATGCTGATTTTAAAATCAGGAAATGTGAGTTCTATAACTTTCTAATTGTTCAAGAGTCTTTTGGCGATTCTAGGCCCCGTACATATAAGTTTTGGGAGCAGCTTGACAATTTCTTCAAAGAAACCAGGTGGATTTTTTTTCAGTGCTAGGGATAGAATCAGGGTCTCACGCTAGAAAGCGCTTTGCCGTTGAGCCAGGATTTTGGTAGGGATGTGTGGAATATGTAGGTGAGTTAGGCAGTGTTGCTATCACAGTCCATGAACGCGGGGCCTCTCTCCACTTACCTCTCTATATATCATCTTTATTGTCTTTAGCTGTTTTGTAGATTTGGTAGATTTTTCAGAGTAAAAATCTTATAATTCTTTTGTTAAGTGTATTCCTATGTATTTTGTTCTTTTTGATGCTATTGTAAATGGAATTGCTTTCTTAATTTCAATTTTGGACTTTCCATTTCAAGTATATGGAGGTACAATAGACTTTTTTGTTGTACTGGGAACTGAACCCAGGGGTACTCTACCACTGAACTACATCCCCAACCCTTTTTATTTTATTTCATTGTATTTTATTTTATGAGGCAAGTTCTCATTAAATTACCCAGACTGGCCTCAAACTTGGGATTCTCCTGCCTCAGGCTCCTGAGGAACTGGAATTACAGGCATGCACCACCACACCCAACTACAAATGACTTTTGTGTATTAATTTTTGTGTCCTGAACTTTGTTGAGTTCATCTATTAGGTCAAATAGTTTTTGTGTATGCATGTGGATTCCTTAGGATTTTCTCTACATGGAATCACGTCATCTGAAAACAAAGGCAGTTTTCCTTTTGCCTTTCCAATAGAATGCTCTTTGAAAACTTTTATTACCTAACTGCCATGGTTAGATTTCCTCTTGAGGGTCATGTATTTTTGGTCTAAACATCTTACCCGTTAATCAAGACTTGTCAGGGCTGGACGGTGGTTCAGTGGTTCAAGCACTTGCATGTGCAAGGACCCGGGATCAAACCCTAGCACCACATAAATAACTAAGTGTTGAAAAAACAAAAACCAGATGAAAAAAATAAATAAAATTGATTCTTTCTCTCTCACTCTCCCCCTCTCTCCCATTAAAAAAAAGGGGGGGGGGTTGGCCTGGAGCAGTGGCTCAGTAGTTACAGCTCTTGCATGGCATGTGCAAGGACGCAGGTTCAAACCCAGCACCACATACACAACAAAGTGTCAGAGCAACAAAAGCTGCATGAAAACTAAATAAAATTGATTCTTTCTCTGTCTCATTGTCCTTCTCTGAGAGACAAGAGCCATGTTATCATCTGGAGGCAGCGCTAGAAAAGGAGAGTGCGGGGCAGCAGTGATGAGAGTGGACTTCCCTGACTTGTCCCTGTCCTTGAAGGGAAAACACCCACTCTTTCACCATTGCATATGTTACCTGTGGTTTTTCACAGATGCTGTTTCCTGGGTTAAGGAAATTTCTTTATTCTTAGTTTGTTGAATGCTTTTATCATGAGAGGGGGTTGGATTTTATCAAGTTCTTTTTCTGTACTTATTGAAATAATCATGTGGTTGTTATCCTTTGTTTCAACTGTGTTTCAAGGGACCAGATGAAAACTGTGTGACCCCAAGGGGAATATCAAGAGAAGATACCAGTCAGTTATCCACACCAGAGTAAGGGCTAAGGATTTTTTTTTTTTTAACCAGGGATTGAACCCAGGAACACTTAACCACTGGATCACATGCCCAGCCCATTTTTTTTTTTTTTTTTTTAATTTGAGAAGGTCTCACTAAGTTGCTCTGGGCCTCACTAAGTTGCTGAGGCTGGATTTGAACTTGTGATCCTCCTGCCTCAGGTTCCCAAGCCATTGGGATTACAGGCATGTGCATCACCATGCCTAGCAGGCTAAAGATCAAGGCTCACAATATTTCAATGTCTTCATGAATACAGTTCAACACAAAGGGAAATTTTATAAGCTTGCTATTTCATCACTTTTTCACCAAAATAAATTGCAAAACACTGAATAAAATAAAAGCTTTCATTATTAAAGCTATTTGAATTAATCTTCACAACAATGTATAAGGTAGGTAAGATTTTTATCTTCATTATACAAAAAAATAACCGAGGCTCAAATAGAGTAAAAAACCAGCCCTAGGCCTCCCAGCTTCCACATGGCAGAGCCAGGGGTCAAACCCACGTTTTCCAACAGGCCTCTTAATCCTCCTCTCCTCTGACTCGGAGCTAAGAAAATTATAACCAGCTTATACTTGACAAGTGCTCTGTGCCATGCAAAATAATCAGGTCTCTCTACCACCCTGTGGGGTCAAGTGAGACTATAATAAAATATTATTTTTCAAGAGATGTGCAGAGCACTTGATATGAATTAGCTCATCTAGTCTTCCCACATTTAGACCTCAGGGGTAGGGATCATTGCTGCGGGTCTTTTATGGATGAGGAGGGTTTAGAGAGTTGGCTAATAGCCCACATGGTGCCTCCAAGCAGAGGCACTGGGACTTCCTCCGTGTCTCAGATTCAACAGCTGACTTCCCTATCCAGGCAATGAGCCCTTCCAGCAAAGCTCCAGGGTGCCTCTTCCCATTTTGCAGCTGAGGAGGCTGGGCCAGGATTAAGTTGGCCGCCAGCACAGCTCCTGCCCCACACCCAGCCTCTCCCGGCCACTCACTGAGGGTGCAGCTTGTACAGGGTGCCGTCCACACCCACGGTGATCCTCAGGTGCTCCAGGCCCTGGTCTTCTCTCCTTTTTTCCACAATGGCAGCCAGGCCTGCGCCACAGAGCTGGGCTGCCCTCCGGGACACAGCTCCACACACCTCCTTTACCACAATGCTGTCTTCACACGTGCTGTCCAGACCCAGCTGCTGCAGGATCCTCCGGACCTGGAGGAGGGCCAGCCGGTCGCTGTACACAAGCAGAGGAGGATGTCAATCCCTGTTTCTGGGGCTGTGCAGCATGACCATAGCCTCCCACCCCTACCTGCCCTGGCAGGAAGAGAGAAAAAAATGATGCAGGCAACGGCTAAGTTGGAACAGAACGCTTAGAACATGAGATTCAAAAAGTTCCATCATCCTTAAGAGACAAAGCCTGAGAACCTCCTGTGTTAGACATGCTCTTATCCCTCATCCCTCTAAGAGCTAATATTAGACTTGGCAACCAACATACCAGGCGCCCATTTTTCAGAAGAGGAGTCAGGGGTTCAGAGTGCTGCAGACTTGCCCTCTCAGACAGTAGAGAACAGAGCTTCACACACAAGCCCTCTCACACCAACTCTAGCTCTCTCTGGTGCGCCATACCAGCTCCCAGTACTCTGCCCCCACCCATTCAATTGGAGCCCAATTTTCCTTCTAGTCAATTTTATTTCCTGATTACCTTCTTTCTCTTCCCAACTAGACCTATGCTCTTTGATAATAAAGCTATATTCTCAGCAATAGTCAGCACAGGGCTGGGTACATTTGATGAGCAAGTGAATAGATGGATATATAATACACAGCAGCACTTTAAAGAATGGGAACCCAGTAGGACCATAAATACATGCTGAGAAAACCCATCATGGGACAGACTTAATTATCTCCCAGTGAACTAAAGGTAATCGATGATACTTACACAGAGCTCTGAATCTCAAACTAAACAAGATGAAGTTAATCCTTGATTGTCCCAGTGATACTTAGGGAAGATGAGTGCTGTCAAGAAAGTACAACTGACGGGCTGGAGCGGTGGCTTAGTGGTTGGAGCACTTGCCTGGCATGCACGAGGACACAGATTAGAACCCCAGCACCATGTATATAACGAAGTGTCAGAGCAATGAAAGCCACATGAAAAACTAAATAGAATTGATTCTCTCTCTCACTGTCCTCCTCTTCAAAGAAAATAAAATAAAATACTATGTTTGATCTTGGGCTTTGGTTTGTTTTAATGTGGATTCATGCACAGCCATGAAAGCAGAAGGAAAGCTATTTAGGTATTGGTAGAATTACAAGTAATTATTATTTTCTTCCTTTTGCTTATCTGTATACTTAAAACTTTTTGTTTAATAAGTTAAATTTTTTTTTAAATAAAGCTGAGTGTAGTGGTGCATACCTATAATCCCAGCTACTCAGGAGGCTGAGAATAAGCATCTGTAACTGGTAATACAACAGAAGAAAGTCAGACCGCTCGGTACCACCTACAAAACGTGCTTGTCCAAAATTCAACACTGAATTTAACCGAGCATCTGGATCTAGCTATGTGTTTTCTAGAAAATATGAGAGACACAGGAAAATGCCAAATGCTGTAATCAGAAAGTCTAGAATATAGAAAACATAGGATTAGATAATAGCTTTTTCAACAAATATGCTTTAAGGAGAAACAAGAGAAGGTGGGGAAAACTGTAGATTAAGAGAGATTATAGAGACATATCAGCGAAAGGCAACGCATAGACCTTGTTTGGATTCTGATGCAAACAACTATGTGAATCATCTATTGGCAATTCAGGACATGCCAACACTGAGAAGATATTTTGAAATTAGGGCTTATTGTTAACTATTTCAGGCATGATTACAGTACTACGGTTATGCTTTTTAAAAGAACTTATATTTTAGCACTACATTTTGAAATATTTACATATGAAATGACATAAAATGTGGGATTTATTTCAAATTAACCCAACCCAGAGGTAGGGACAGAAGTGCAATCCCAGTGGCTTGGGAGGCTGAGGCAGGAGGATCACAAGTTCAAAGTCAGCCTCAGCAACTTATCAAGGCCCTTAGCAACTTATCAAGACCCTGTCTCAAAATAAAAAATAAAAAGAGCAGGAGATGTGGCTCAGTGGTTAAGTATTCCTGAGTTCAATATCTGGTACCAAAAACAAAAAAATCACACACACACACACACACAAAAAAAACAGTAAAATAAAAACTACAATTGTAAATTTAAATTTCCATGAACAGGTGCTGGAACGGTGGCTCAGCAGTTATGACACTTGCCCGGCATGTGCAAGGACATGGGTTCAAACCTCACAAGTGTCAGAGCAACGAAAGCCATGTGAAAAACTAAATAAAAATTGATTCTGTCTCTCTCTCTCTCTCTCTCTCTCACTGTCCTTCTCGTTTAAAAAAATTTTTTCCATGAACATTGAAGTAACATATGTGATATATATATACATATATATATAATATGATTGCAAGTATGAAAATATGTTTATATGTATTTGAGAACTTAAAATGAAATATAACAAAAAATCAAAATAGTTACATTTGGTGCTGTGAGCATATGGAGTTTTTTTCCATACTTTTCATTTTTTTTCAGGGCTGAGGATTGAACTCATGGCCTTGCACGTGCTAGGCAAACGCTCTGCTCATTCTTTTTTAAGAGAGAAGGACAGTGAGAGAGACAGAATCAGTTTTATTTAGTTTTTCATGTGACTTCTGTTGCTACAACACTTAGTTGTGTATGTGGTGCTGGGGTTCAAACCTGTGTACTTGCGCATCCCAGGCAAGCACTGTAACCGCCGAGCCACTGCTCCAGCCCCATACTTTTCATTTTTATTACAAATATGTCAACATTTTAGGAATAAAAGAATACTTTTGACCTTAATCCAATTCCTTTGTAGTCACTTAGGAACCTCAGTGAGGACTAGTCATTTCTGCTGAGCACTCTGAGGCCCACCCAAGCCATCTGCTGGCCTCTAGGTTGAGAGAGGGATTAGTCCAGCCTAAAAACAGGACCTTCCTGTTTAATTCTTAAAGATTTAATTCTTAAATGGTGTGATTATATCACATCCCATTTGGAATGTTTCACACCTAGCAGGTAAACTTGATCATACATCACCTTTCAATCTGGGACAGGAACTTGGTTTCAAAGATGCCCCTGGTCCGCAGTCGCTCTGAAATCTGCCCTCGGAAGAGGAGACCCTTCTTGGTCAGGTCAATCAGGATCTGCCGCACAATCTCCCCCAGGTACATCCCACTGGTCATTTTCTCGTACCTGTTTGGGGAAGAGGGATAAGGTTGCCGAGGGCAGGAAAATCAGCACTGGCAAGTGCTTTCTAGAAAGGACACTGGGCCAGGTGTGGAAGGCATGCCATGGACATGGTTCAGGGTGGGCCTGGTGAGGCTCTCTCCAGAGGTAATGCAGAAAACAGCATGATGTGAGAACGCCGGGCTCCGGAGCCATATGGACCAGGAGCCAGCCCCCAGCTCCCCCACATCCAGGCTGCATGATGTGAGCTGTCATCTACAAAACAGGGAGTGAAACTGGACCTCACATGGGAGGCAAGCATGTGGCACATGGGAGGCACTGAGCAGAACAGTCCTGCTGCTGGCCCCAAAGCCCATTCTCCTGACTTTGTTGCAAATCTGTTCTACCAGAGAATCTCCTTGGCATTGTATAAAGACATCTATTCCACTAGAGATTTTGCTCAAAAAAAAAAAAAAAAAATAAGAGCTCCTTTCTCCCTTTCTACCAGTCTGTGAGCTCTGTGAGGGCAAACAGCAAGAGGAAAGGGGCTTGGGAAGCGGCAAGGAACAGAGAAGGCACTCTGCCCAGGTATGTGAACGATTCCACAGTGTCCACAACAACCGCACAGAGTCCGACTCCCATTGTCTGCAGAGCCAAAGGGAAACCTGAGTGCATTTGAGACGAGGTGCTGGGCTCGTGCTCTCGAGACCACTTGGGAGCTTTTCAAGCTAAGAAACCCACCCAGGACAGAAGAACAGTGGTGACTGCAAGACAAATTCAAGTGTTCTGCCTCCTCCAACTCCCGTGGGCTCCAGGGAGGAAACGGTGGCTCAGCAGTTACCACACACGCCTGGCATGCATGAGGACGTGGGTTAGAACCCCAGCACCATGGACACAACGAAGGAGCAGACAACGAAAGCCACTTGAGAAAGTAAATAAAACTAATTCCCCCCCCCCCCGTTCCTTTCTCTTAAAAATACAAACAACAACAACAACAACAACAAACCCACACATGGGCCACAATGGATACAAACACAACTAAGTCACAAGGAATCTGCCCCTTGAGAAAAGCCGTAACAGTCAGAGGCCCCCAGAGATAAGGTCCCTTCTTTTTGGAGCAATTCCTGTTCATGTGGCTTTTACCTCAGCACCACGTACACAACTAAGTGTTGAAAAAACAGAAACCAGATGAAAAAATAAACTCTCTCTTTCTGGCTCACTGTCTCTTAGAAAGAAAGAAAGAAAGAAAGAAAGAAAGAAAGAAAGAAAGAAAGAAAGAAAAAAAGAAAGAAAGAAAGAAAGAAAAAAAGAAAGAAAGAAAACACCACATGACCTACAAAACCTAAAACAGTTACTATCTGGCCCCTTACAGAAAATGTTTGCCACCCCCATTCCAGTTAACCATCAAGGCCTCATAGGGTAGATCAGTCTACCCCTTTCTTGCCTACTCAAGAAGAAGGTGTATATCATAATCCAGGTGAAAAGTAATCTAATTTTTCAAACCCATTCATTATTTTCAGTATTTCTGTACAGTTAGCAATTGGTACATATCTTGCAAGGGATTGTGATCCATGGTAAGAGTTTACAGTTGAGATCCAGCAGTCCCATCCACCAGAGAGGACCACTTTCCCACCCCCAGAATAGAGGGCACCACATGGCAGCCAGGTCTTAAAAGGCTGAGGGAATTGACCTTTAAACTGGACCTACTAAGAGTCCATCCCAGAGAGCTCAGTAAGTCAGCAAGCCCCTGCTCTGCACCCAGCCCCAGTTAATAGACCTCTGACAGCTCTGCCTTGCTTCCAGAGCCACCAGTAGTCCTCATGGTGCCTTCTGGTAATTAGAAAAAGAGACCCCTTCCTTCCACCAGTGGGAAACATAACACTTTTCCTTCACTGCATTGACAGCTGATGGAGAGCTATAATGAACACACAGGCATTGCCCTGCATAAATGCACACATCTGCCCTCTTCACCTCTGCTTGCCAGGATTCAAGGACCCGTTATCCACCTCCTTGTCGTACTGCGTCCGGATGTCATCTATGCAGCCATTATCTCCAAATCCTCCCCACTCCGTGTTGATGCACATCTTCCCTTCGTCCCCTTCCACCAGCTCGATGTTCCTCATCTCCTCCATGTAGCAAAGGTTGCTTCCTGTCCCTAGAAGGATTTGTAAAGGGACCTGAGTCCTCAAAGACAGCATGAGGTCTTAGAGAAGCAGCAGAGTGCAGTGAAGGAGAGTTCAGGCCTGGTGTCAGGTACAGCTGGGCCAGGACTCAGCTCTGTACCCAGGTGGCTGACCTGGAGCAAGTCCCTCCTCTTTTAGAGGCTCAGTTTTCAGCTGCAGAAAAAGAAAGAATGCCTGCCTTATGGATTTTTTTTTTTAAGACAGAGAGGGATAGTGAGAGAGAGAAAGAGAGAATCAATTTTATTTAGCTTTTCATGTGGCTTTTGTTGCTCCAACACTTCGTTGTGTACATGGTGCTAGGGTTCGAACTCATGTCCTTGCACATGCCAGGCAAGTGGCATAACTGCTAAGCCACTGCTCCAGCCCCTGCCTAATAGATCTTTGATAAAGAAAATAATGAGACGATATTTGTGAGTTTTCTCCACATAGCAAGTATTCGATGAATGGTAGCTGTCATCTTCATCATCTTTATCATCACCATTGATAGGCCATAGGCACACAGAGCTCAAAGAGTCGCAGAATTAGCAGCCAGAGCTGGAAGGAACCAGGAGGGATCATCTAGGCTTGGATAAGTGAACATCTGGCCTCTGCAAGGCATCCTCTCCTCCCTTGCCTGTGACCTGGCCTCAGAACTATTTCCAACACAGTAGTCCAGGCAACTACTGGTTTTGAACAGGCCTCACCTCGTTGGCCCCCTAGATCTAACTCAACACCTCCCACAGAAGAGAAAACTCGATTCCGACAGAATAAGCAACCGGCCCAAGCTCACAAATTCGGTGAAGGTTTGAGTGATGTGAAGCCCCCACCTGGCACTGGCCATCTCGGTAGATCTGCATCTCCTGTTCCGCCTACTGCTCACGTGCAGGATGCCCAGACAACCCACTGGGACAACTTCCCCAGATTCTGTCACTACTCAGTCTCTGCCCTTTGCCCTCCTCTTCACCTGTTCAAACCCCACCTGTCCCCAACTTCCTAGGGACTGGTCTCTCTGGAATCTGCCCTTTGCCTCAATCACTGGCAGACATCTTCCAAAAGGCCCTAAGATTTCTGTATGACCTCAGGCCACTCCCTTCCCCTTTTCTAAGTTTCCTTCCAACTCTTCCCCTTCCCATGTACCCTAAGAGCCAGAAGAATCTAGAGAACCAAGTAGGTGCTCACTGGAGCCAGACTTTAAATCTGGTTCCCTCAGTCTCAGTTCTATGTAATTCAATCTGGTCCCCTTCCTTCCAAGAAAGTCTTCCCCAAGGCCATAACTGGAAAATCCTTTCATTCTGTGTCATCTCCTTCCTCAACAAAAAGGATGATCCTGGCTTAGGACCCTTCATGGGGTTCTAAGATTAGATTTAGTAATTAGGCAACCTGGAATCCCAGTCTTACTGTCATTTCTGCCTTGGACAGAGCCTTTCCAAAATGGAACAATAATGACTTCCCCACTCTGCCACCTCTTGCTGTGCTCAAAGAGAACCTCAAAAGGACCTGATGGGATGAGGCCCATGGGTTTTGTCTGACCACTTACCAGCAATCAAGCCAATCTCACAATTAGGGTCTTCATAGCCGCAGGTCATCATGGTCCCCACTGTGTCATTCACAACTGCGACTATGTCCAGGTCAAACTCCTGCAAAGGAAATGGTTCTACTAGAAGCAGAACATGGGTGAGTCTCAGGGACTGGGCATAGAATGGCCAAGCAGAGGGGCCTAAGGGGAGTGGGCAAGGTTAGGCATGAGCCCCAACACCATATCCTACATTTCTCCTCTTGATGGCTTCTCTGAGCATGTCCACCACGTCCTCCCCTTCACAGTCAGTAGCCTTGAAGCCTTTGGTCCACCCTATGAGTGTTCCCTGAAAGAAAGGAGGGGAAATTCATCTCAGCATAGTTCACAAGGACGATTGTAAACTTCAACATCTAATAGACACCAACGATTTGATTGCCAGTCAAGCACAGGTGCTTTTTGATTGTGCTTCCCCCTCTGTGGCCCCAACATGGCACAGAGGTGTCACTGAGCATGATGCCCAGACAAGGTCTAGTGCTATGAGGAATCACTGTGGCAGCTCTTATTCTGCAAGGGTCAGTCATGTTCCCTGCCATTGCTGCACGGAATCAAAACCTAGGATCAGAGTAATCCCACTTCTAACTCTAGCACAGACAGGGGTGTGATCAAAGGTACAGTTATAAATGTTTATCAAACTACTGGTCCATAGTGAAAAACTAGAGCTGTCCTATCATTCCAACAATATCAAGGAGAACTATCTTATGCAGCAATATAAAAAATGTTATACACCCATTTTAAAAAGTTTGGTGCAGGAGAACATTGTATGCTAGAGAACAATTTTCATTATGCACTGTTAAGTGAAAGCTCAGTAAACAAATACAGATAGTGAATTATTCTACTTTCATTTTAAAAATTAGACACATGGGGCTGGAGTAGTGGCTCAGTGGTTACGGCACTTACCTGGCATGCATGAGTATGCAAGTTCAAACCCTGCACCACATACACAACGAAGTGTCTGAGGAATGAAAGTCACATGAAAAACTAAATAAAAATCACTTTTCTCTCTCTCACTGTCCCCTCTTTCTTTAAAAAAAAATTAGACACATACTTGGAAAAAGGTCTGGAACACTATTTATGCCAAGAAGGTCGACAGTGGTTGACTGAGTGCCTGTTAGTCTCTTATTTGTATTTTCTAACTTCAAAAAGTAACATGTACAGGGCTGGAGAGGTGGCTCAGCAGTAGAGTGCTTGCCTGGCATGTGCGAGGACCTAGGTTTGAACCCCAGCACCAGATACACAACTAAATGTCAGAAAAACAAAAGCCAGATTAAAAATAAATAAAAATCAACTCTCTCTCTCTCTCTCTCTCTCCCTTTTTAAAAAAAATTACCAAGCACAATTTGTTATAATATTGAGAAAGAGGTGATTTAATTTTTTTAAAAGAGGGAGAAGGAGAGGGAGAGAAAAAGAGAATCAATTTTGTTTAGTCTTTCATGTGACTTTTTTTTTCTTTGACATTTTGTTTTGTACGTGGTGCTAGGGTTCAAACCTTTGAACCTGTGTCCTCACACATGCCAGGTAAGCACTGTAACCACTGAGCCACTGCTTCAGCCCCAAGTAATTTAATTCTTAAGAGGAAGCCCAAGGTTATACCATTAGCCTGAAGCAGAAGCTAGTCTAGCCCCAGGTCTGCAGCAGGAAAGCCAGGAAAGGGATGGCTGACAGAGTTGGGTATCTGGGCTAGGAGAGGCCTTGAGAAGGAGAGGTAGCCACAAACTCACCAGCAATGACCCACCCCTGTGGCTTGATCCACCTCACCCTAAGGCCCTTGGCCAGCAAGCCCCAGACTCCCTCCTTCTTTCCACAGTCCTTGAGAAACTGGGCTGCCTTGCTTCTTTCCTGGTTGGCATATGTAGACAATCAGAGAGACAACCCCAACTGATAAACTTTCTTGTGAACTGTAATTATGCAAAAATAATCTCTATTTTTTAATCTCTTTTTCTTCCCTCCCCAACCATTGGTGCTTTGTTACCAGCTGCCCATTCACTTAAATGTGTCTTCACAAGCTTCTCAGAACTCCTGAAGGAAAGAGGCCCTGGAAGTCCAGTGCCCTGGGTCAGAAGCCCAGCTGTGCACTGGAGTCCATCACGTTCAGGACCATGGACAGCTGCACACGGCTCCCCTCCCACAGTGTATTAATTTTTAAGGACAATCATCACACAGGGATGCAATTGTCTTTTTTGTTTTTTTAAGAGGGAGGGACAGTGAGAGAGAGAGAAAGAGAAAGAATCAATTTTATTTAGTTTTTCATGTGACTTTCATTGCTCTAATACTTCGTTGTGTATGTGGTGCTGGGGTTTGAACCCTTGTACTTGCACATGCTGGGCAAGCACCATAACCACTGAGCTACTGCTCCAGCCCTTGCAATTGTCTTCTTCTTTTTTTTTTTTTCACAGCTGAGGACCGAACTCGGGGCCTTGCGCTTGCTAGGCAAACGCTCTGCCACTGAGCTAAATCTCCAACCCCTCTGCAATTGTCTTCTAAAAGCCTAAAATATTACTGATAATATTACATTCCCCCTTAACACCCAACCTGATAATAATAATAGAGGTCACCTTTCTATTATTCCAGTAGGAATCTTTCCAGACTTTCTCTATGACTATATGTATTTTGAAATGAATAATTCATACTGTGTATAAACTACTGCTATTTGTTTTTCTTGTTCAATATTTCATCTTGTAGACCTTTCTAGATCACTTGACATGGATCTGGCACATTCCTTCACTGAGCAAAATAGTCCTCAAATATAATTGCACAGAAATTTTGGAATCCACAAAACATACCTTTAAAATAAGGACTATTTTTGGGAGGGAGTCAATTTTATTTATTTTTTTATCTTGATTTTGCTTTTCTGACACTTAATTGAGTACTTGGTGCTGGGGTTTGAACCTAGGTCCTCACGCATGCCAGGCGAGTGCTCTATCACTGAGCCACCTTTCCAAGACCATTTTAATCCTTATTTTAAAAATAAGGAATTCTAAGTACAGTGAGGTTAAATAACTTGCCCAGAGTCACAGGGCTATTAAATGGCCAGTCCTAGATTTGAACCAAAACAAAAAAAAGTCATGTTTAAAATATTCTACCATGTGTTTCTAGGTGCTCTGAATCTATGCCCCCTAAACGACTAGGAGGGGACCTGAGATGCCCCTAGTAGAGGAGAGAACGCTGTGCCCAGGTGGCTCACCTTGTCAATGCTTGCCTGCCTGCAGGGAAAGGAGAAGGTGAAGCCCAAAGGCAGCCGGGCTCCCTTGAGGCCCATGTAGTCCAGGAAGTCAGCAATGCACTGCACGATGTGGTCAAACAGCTGCGGGGAGAGAGCAGCAGCATGCCAGGCGGGCACCCATCAAGGAGAGTGGCCAGGGCCCATGGGGCACTCACTCCTACCCTCCACTCACCTCCTCGCCAGTGCCCTGCATGATCTCCAGGGGGATGGCAAAGATCTTGTTGTACATTCGCACCGACCTCCGTCCACTTCTAATCTTCACCAGGAGGACCCGGAAGTTAGTTCCCCCCAAATCCAAGGCCAGGAACTTTCCTTTCTCTGTGGTGGAGAAAGTGAAGTCTGCATTCTACCAGCTTGTGCTGAGCAGGGCATTGGGAGAAGAAGCCCAAGACCAGCAGACCTGGAGCCTGCATTCCTGGGCTCCTGGACCTGAGGGGTGTCAGAATCCTGGGCAGGCAGCTTGAACCTGTCTGAGGTCAGACTGCAAAGACCCAGGTGCTACCACCAGCGAGGTGCCATGAAAAGAGCCCGGGACTATAGGAAAGGGACCTGGTGGTTCTGAAAAACAGCTTTTCATTTAAGCAAGGGTTGCCTGGCCCTATCTTTCCACGTCTGCAGAATAAGAAGTTCGGGGCGTCCGAACTTATTCTTAGGCCTTTCGGGCTCTAAGCTCCACTGTATGATGGTCTGTTAGGAAGCCCAAGGCACGGTGCTCTAGGTACAGGGTACCTGGTAAAGGATATGTTGAAACTGGCATGCAAGAGGCCTCTGAGGGTGAATGTGGGCCAGGTTACCCTGACTGCAAGGGCCTCTAGACAGTGTTCCCATCCTGTCTGTGCAGTCTAGAGGAATCCTCATCATAAGCTTGAAATGATTCTTCTTGCCCCTCCCCAGCCCTGTACCCCTCCTCCACTCCCCTCCCCCCAGCCTGATAATAAAAAACTATATCAAGTCCTTCCTCCTTGGTACCATATGGGCCCCCAGGTGTGGCGCCTCTGGCTTCTCTGCAGCTTGCAGCATCAGCGTCCCTCCCAAAGAACCTTTCTCCAACCGCACAGGTCCTTGTGCTGTTCCTGGACTTTGCCAAAGATACCATTCCCAGCCATTTCTCTCATCCCTTGTCCTGCTCTAGTTTCTTCATAACACCTGTCATCACCAGCTATCATGTGACATTTACCTGTTCATTGCCCAACAGGCTGAGTCCCACTGAAGGGCAGGGACTACAGTTCACTGCTCTATCTCTGTGCCTGGAATAGAGCCTATAAACAGTAGGTGCTTAATAGAGATTTGAAGAGTGAAGGCATATGGATTAAACAGGTGAAGAATGAGGGGCTGGAGTGGTTGCTCAGGGGTAACAGTGCTTGCCTGGCATGTGCGAGTATGTGGGTTCAAACCCAGCCCCACATACACAACAAAGTGTTGGTGCAATGAAAATCAAAATAAGATTGATTCTCTCTTTCTCTCACTGTCCCTCTCACCTGAAGAAAAAGAGAGAGATGAAGAATGAATAATTCAATAATTTTTTTATATTCCTGGGGTTTTTTTGCTTTTATTATTTGGGTTTCTTTGGGGGAGGTTGTTTTGGGTACTAGGAATTGAACCTGGAGCACTTACCAGTTACATCCCCAGCCCTTTTTATTTTGAGACAGGTTCTCACTAAGTTGTGGAGACTGGCCTTAAGTTTGTGATCCTCCTGCCTAAGCCTCCACAGTCACTGGGGTAACCGGTGTGTACCACAATACCTAGCTTGATTTTGGGTTTGGGTGTGTGTCTGCGTGTGTGTGTGTGTGTGTGTGTGTGCACTTCCCATGAAAACTCAAAGGATTTGAGCCCTGGAAAAGATCTTTGTGGTTCAGAGATCCAAACCATATAATCTTCAGCAGGTCATTAAGCCTCTGAGTCTCAGTTTTGGCATTCATAAAATGGGAACCATTCCCTCTTTGGGTAACTTACAAATTGGTTGTAGAGCTGAAATGAAAGTAAAGGTTCAAATGCAAATTATAACATGTCAATCATTTCACAGAGGTCATAATTTCCATGAGAGGTCTATGAGGTTAAAGTGGTGAAATATCTTGTCTAAAGAACTTAACTCCTATTCAAAGGCTTCTCTCCACTGAACCAGAAGAGCAGGAGCAGGAACAAGAGTTGAAAAAGTCCAGGGCAGAAACTGATGAGAAGAGAGTGAAAGCAATCCTAGCCACGGAAGTGAACAGACTAGAGAAGCAAGACAGAAGACCAGTCCGGATCAGCCCAATCATCCAGATGGGAGCTCAGGAAGAGACTCTGGGTCTTTCATCTGCTCATAGCACGGGTCCACTCATGTCCTCACCTACACGTGCCCACACACGTGCAGGTGCACACACTCTTAGGTTAACCAAGGCACACATTTCAGAAGGAGAATGAACCTTTCTCCCCTTCCCTCTTATAGACATGAATCCAAGGATCTAAAAACTGAATACCTCCCTTGATTTAGGGAGTTTTGATAGGAGCTCTGGGTGGCCCTTCAGAGCAGAGGGCTTGCCAGCCCACCTGTGCCATCGGGCATCCCGCAGACGTAGGTGGGCAGCATCTTGACTGTGGCCAGCGCCTGTGTATTCTTCTTCAGCCCGTACTCGAGCTCAGCCCGCATCCTGTTCTGCACATCCACCAGCTGCTCTCGGGTCAGCCGAAACAAAGCCAGCACCTCGTCAATCTGCTTCCTCTGGGCCTGCACGCGGGAAGCCACTGCTGTCACCATGGCAGCCCCCTTGGTGCTGCCACTCTCTGACAGGAGGAAGCGGACATCACAGTTTGGAACCAGTTTCCTCACCACCTTGTGCAGGCGTTTTGGGTACCTGAAGGTAGAGGTGATGCAAAATATTTAATAGTCATAAAGGTCCAGATCTGTGCAATCGGTACAGACCCTGGTATAGTGGGGACTGCAGGCTGGAGGCCCCTGCTGGGATGAATGCTATGGGGGTGACTAGGACAGCTGGGCAATGGAAGAGGCACTTGGGAGGCTCAATGAAGTCCTATTTGATCAGCTAATATTTCAACCAGTGGGCACGTCCATGCATAATGTATTAGCAGGATATCTTTGTCTAAAGAGGAAGGATTTGCTTGCTCAACTCTTTCTAGTGTATACTCACTTGACTTCCAGTACCACCTCCATTAGTCAAAAGGAATTTCACTTTCTGTCTTTCTGGGAATTTCTCGTTTCCCTGTGTCTTCCTACCAGGATTCTTCATATGAGCTTGGCAACTTCTGCCATCCCTGTTTTTCCCAATCTGTAACTAGGTGTATCCATTTCCCAGTCTTATCACATAGAAGCTTTCAATGAATAATGGATAGATGGATGGGTGGATGAATAGATGAATGGATGGTATTTTCCATCTTACCACATAGTAGCTTTCCATAATGGATGGATGGATGGATGGATGGCCTTCCTAATTAGGTAATTGGCTTTAGCAGACTATTTCCTCAAGAGTGATTTCCAAAAGCAACTCAGTCACTTAGGTGAAAGTAGGCTCTGGATTCACCCTTTCCCTTTCAAGCTTAGAACTATAAAAAGGTGCTTGGTTCCAGCTGCCCAGATAAAGAGCATAGCTCAGTGAGAACATGAACTAGCTCTGGGAGAGATGTGTTGGTAGGGCTGTCAGCTGGCAGGGCCACTCACTGAGGGTGTATCTTGTAGAGTGTGCCGTCCATGCCCACTGTGGTCCGGAGTCTCGCCAGCTTCTTGTTCTCCCGGAGGCGCGTCAAGATGGCCGCCAGGGCCGCTGCACAGAGATTGGCTGAACGGAAGGAGACAATGGTGCAGACGTGCTGGACAGCAATGCAGTCAGCCTCAGAGGGTTCCAGGCCCAGATCCACCAGGATCTCTCTTGTATTAGCAAGGCCTTCTTTGTACCTGGCCAGGGGACAGGAATGAGAGGACTACACTTCCCCATGCCACAGGCATCCTCCTGGGGGAACCAGCTCTCCTACCTCTCAGATTATGAAAATAGACAGGTTCATGGTAATATAGTAATAACAATACCAATATTGGTAACAGCAGTTACTATTTATTGCGTGCTCTCTGTGTGACAGGGATTTGTCTAAGGATTTTATATGTATTAATACATTTAATCCTCACAAAAATCCTGAGTTGAAGTACTGTCACCACCAAATTGTACAGATGAGAGAGGTGAGGCACAACAAGGGTAAGTAGCTTGTCCCTGACCACACAGCTAACAAGTGCTAGAGCCAAGATTCCAACTTAGGTAATGAGATTATAGCCCATACTTTTAACCAAGCTGTGCTATACAGACATTCCCAGACACTCTGTCCCTGCCCAACTTTACAGTCACAGATTCTGAGCACCAGTGCCAGTCTGCTGAATCTAAGCTAATTACAAAGCTCATGGCAAAGCCAGAGACTCTCAGCCTGAGGAATAGGACCTTGAGTTGACTGGGGCCAGTCACCTTCACCAGCCAGCACCCCATATCAGGGATCTGAGTGTAAGGCCTCAAATCACCAAATCCAAAGCCAGCTCTGCTGGCCACAGGTGGGAAGGCTTTTGCTATAGCAAGAGTTCTTAACTTGGATTCCATGCATGGGCTTCACAGGGTTCGAGGAAGCCCTGATATTGTAAGCAAATTGTACACAAATGTGCATTTTGGGGATAAAGCATCAAGAACTTAAATCAAACTCAAAAAAGCTACACGTCTTCACTTTAGGCAGAAAGAAGGCAACAGAACATGGGGGAGGTGGCTCTCTGACAGCACAGTCCCTGGCTAATGAAACCAAAAAGAATGTATCACCTGAATCACAGCAGAAATTGCGAGCCTGCCTGAAGCTCACCACACCTTGGCCACCCACCTCCCACAGAGGCAGGGTGGGAAGGACACAGTCAGTGACTTACTTCTCCATGGCTGCCACGTGCTGCGTTTCAATCTTGCCCTTAGTGTGGAGAGCAGAGGATTTCGCACCACCGAACAGGAGGCCAGCCTTGGCCATCTTCAGCAAGATGAGCCTGACAAGCTCCCCCAGGTATAAGCCACTGATCATCTTCTCGAAGCTGCAATTTGGTGAATGCATCAGCAGAAGCCATCATTTCCCAAAGACCATGAGTCATGGGTCAAGGTCAAGAGCAAGTGCAGGATAAGAGCTCTGTGGATCCCAAAGCCTCCGTCCAGCCCAGGTACAGTGTGCCCTGGCTGAAAAGAACTATCCTCTCTGTGACCCTCTTCATCAATAAAAAGGAAAGGGCTAAGCTGGAGAAGATCTGATTCCTTCCTGTTTGCAAAGTGCTATGCCCCATGAGTATTTATCGCAAATCACCCTGGCTGTGGGGGTGCCATTCTTACTTTGAGCATAAGGAACCTCCAGGCTTCAGGTACTTTCCTAAGATCGTATAACCATTGCATGACAAATTGAATTTCAGACTCTGGTCCTTCCATCTCTTATATTGAGCTTCTGTCCAAGAGAGAAAGATGCTGCTATAATTTGGATCTAGAGTGTCCCCCAAAGACCCATGTGTGATATGCTTGGTCTTCAACCTGTGTGGTGCTATGGGGGAGTTGTGGGACATTTTAAGAAACGGTTTCATGGGCCAGAGTGATGGCTCAGCGGTTGCGGCACCTGCCTGGCATGTGCGAGAGCCCAGGTTTGAACCCAGACATGTCGGAGCAATGAAAGCCACATGAAAAACTAAATAAAATTGATTCTCTTTCCCTGACTCTCATTGTCCCTCTCTGTTTAAAAAAGAGGAAAAAAGAAAATTGGGAAGCTAAAGCTTGATAAACAAAATAGGTCCCCACCAGACACTTGCTCATGGCACCAGCATGAGAATAACCTTATAGTGGAGAAACCCGTTGGTATTCCTTAACCAAGTGGTTGGAGTTAGCATAACCATGGAACAGACACCATGTACCTTGCTGACGCAATGCACTGGGAAGGACTTGCACCACTTGTAGGGGTACATCTGCCAAAAAATGCACCTGAATATAATCATGAGGAATTGTCAGAAAAATCCAGACTGAGGACATTCTACAAAATCAATAGCCTCTGTGCTTCAAAGTCATGAAAAATAAATAGATACTAAGGAAGTGCTCCAGACTAAAGAGATACCACTGAAAAGTGTAACCTGCAATTCTGGAATGATAGCCCAGACCACAGCATTTCTTTCTTATCTTATAAAAGACATTAGTGGGAACTAGGCTCAGTAGTGCACACCTGTAATCCCAGCTTCTTGGGAGGCAGGAGGATTACACATTTAAGGCCAGCCTGAGCAATTTAGCAAGACTCTGTTTCAAAATCAAAAGTAAAAAGGGCTGGGGATGTAGCTCAGGGGTAGAGTGTAAGCTTTGCTAGGTCCCAGGTTCAATCACTATTTAAAAAAAAAAATGGTGGGACAGCTGGTGAATTTTGAAGAAACCATAAATTCAAAATTAGAACTGATTATTAATTTATTCAATTTGGTGGTTGTAGATATATAAGACAATGTACTTGTTTTCTAATAATGCACTCTGAAGTATTTAGGGGTGAATGCATCTTGGTCTCAAATGGCTCAGAAAAAAAAAATACACACACAGTTCTGGGGATTTAACCCAGGAACCAGGAGCACTACCACTGAACTACATTCCCAGCCCATTTTTTTTTTTTTTGAGACAGGGTCTCCCTAAGTTTCTGAAGCTAGCCTGGAAATTGCAATCCTCCTGCTTCAGCCTCCTAAGTCGCTACAATTATAGGCTTGTGCCACCATGCTTGACTCAAAAAAATAATAATTTTATACATACATATGTAAGTATATTTTATGTGTATGTATAAACAAATACATATATACAGAGAATATGACTATTTGAGGAATTTCAGTAAAGCGGATATGGAGAAATTTTGTCTGATTTTTGCAGCTTTTCTGTAATTCTAAAATTATTTTTTTATTTTAAACATTTTTTCATTCAATACTCAATGAGTTACAATAATGTGTAAGATATAGTGTGGAGAAAGGAAAGGAAAATCAGTAGTATAACCTGCCTTCAGGGAGCTAAGGAAGACACCTAAATAATTATTCTAGAGGTGAGGATGGAACGAGGCTGGGAAGAATGTGGACAGTGGACATGGAGGAAAGGCCCAGTCAGGGTCACCAGGTGCTGTGAGATCAGTCCTCTGAGAAAGCAGGGTGACTGGGGAGCCACGCAAATGCAAATAGAAGGCCTCTGAGTGAGGCCACCTCCCGCCCAGGTGCATTACCTACGTGCTCCAAGAGGGCTGTGGTTTGGTTCACAGCCTCATCGCTAGCACTTTGCATGCGCATGCATACTCCAGAAATAAGGACTGAATTAGAACTAGGGCTATGACCCAGGAGACACCAACTCTATTTCCTTGGCTTCAATTTGCTCTCTGCCAAATAAAATTGAAATACAAACTTTGCCTTGTAAACTCATGGTGACAGATGACAAGTCACAAGTAGAGAGCCTCCCTCCCCGGTACAAGGGTACAGGAGCGAGCAGGCAGTGCCTGGTGCTGATGCCCAGATGAGAGCAAGAGGACACTCACAGTTGCTTCCCTGGGTTGAGCGAGCCAAGGTCCAGCTCTCTGTCAAACTCCGTGCGGATGTCCTCCAAAGCCCCATCGTCCCCGAAGGCCCCCCACTCCGTGTTGATGCACATCCTGCCCTCGTCACCTTCCACAAGATCAATGTTGCTCATGTCCTCCATGTAACATGCATTGGTACCAGTTCCTGAAAAAGGGATCAGAGAGAATATGCAAAAAGAATAGGGCTCCCGGCTGGGCAG
>PVKS010004620.1:0-91532 GCA_004027875.1 Aplodontia rufa
TTTTGTTAAAATCTTGTAAGATTGTTCAAAAAAAAAAAAAGTAATACAAAGACTAGCGACTGTGCTGGGGGCTGATTGGAAATTGCACTGTGCATATAGACCCCAGAGTTCAGGACAGGTAGAAAGAATGAATAGGACCCTAAAAGAGACCTTAACCAAATTGACTATGGAGACTGACAGTGAATGGGTATCTCTCCTTCCCTATGCCCTTTATAGGGTATGTAAATTCCATATAAATTGGGACTGACTCCTTTTGAAATTATGTTTGGAATACCCCCTCCAATTATACCTAACCTTCAATCTGACCTGTTAACTGAATTTGATGACCAGGAATTATTATCCTCCCTTAGAGTCCTCCAGCAGTCTCACCAGAATGTTTGGTCTAAACTGAAGGCCCTCTATGAGACTGGACCTCCCTCTGAACCTCACTGATATCGACCCAGCAATTGGGTGTATGTATGGAGGCACAAGCAAAGAAGCTTAGAGGCTCACTGGAAAGGGCCCTACATCATGATCCTTACCACCCTGACCGCCCTCAAGGTTGAAAAAATAGTTTCCTGGATCCACTACACCCCCGCACGCCCAGCAGACCCCTCCACAGTGAAGGAAGACTTCCTGCCACAATGGACAGCCTCCAGGAACAAAGACAATCCCCTCAAACTCAAACTCCAATGAGCTGGACCCTGGTAACCCTATTCCTTGTCCTAACCCTGTCCCTCACGTGCTTGGGATATGCAAATCTGCACCAATCTTTTAGCCTGACTTGGATGATCATGGATATGTCCACAGGAAACATTCTTAACCAGACTTCCAAGGTCTCTGCTCTCAATACTTGGTTCCCAGAATTAATCTTTGGTTTAAGGCTTCTTTTCCCAGGCTGGAGCACAATGGGATTGCAGCGCAGCTATTTTTATGTTTGCCCCGGGGATAAACAATCAAAGGGAAGATGTTGGGGGTTCAGCTGACTACTTCTGCAAATCTTGGGACTGTGTAAGCACTGGTGACATATATTGGACCACTCCCAACATGGGAGAACTCATCAGAGTGAGCAGGAATTCTAAATCTGTTACATGGGGACATTAAAGATTTGTGACCTGTGGTAAGACTGGCTAACCTTAATGTAATCCTATTAAAATAACCTTAACTGAATTAGGAAAAAAGGTGAGAAATTGGGAGCTGGGAATCAGGCTCTACACACACACTCAGCAGGGGCTCTTTTTACCTTGCAGCTTATGGGACACCCATTCCCCACTCAAGCTGTGGCCCCTAACCAAGCAATAGGACTCAATCAGGCAGTAATGACCCATCCTAGACTAGTTAAGCCCACCAAGTCACCTGTAGCAATTGCTACCACCACATCTTGCCTTAATAATATCAGTCCAGAGTCACGCACCCCAGTTCCCAATCCCCTGCCTCCGCTTTCTGGGGAACCCACATGGGACCTAATGGTTAAATCTTATCAAGTTTTAAATGCCACAAAACCCAACCTTACTGAATCCTGCTGGCTCTGTTATGATGTAAGACCTCCCCCCTATTATGAATGGACAGCATGGTTGCAAACTATACCACAGCCTCCAAAGCTGATAAATGCAGGTAGCCACATACAGGCTCAGCTAAACTAAATTTGCAATCAATGTCAGGACAAGGACTGTGTGTGGGGCGAGTACCTTCCACCCACCAGCACTTATGTAGTCAAACCACTGAGCAACTACATAGTCTGACTACATACTACCCCCGGAGGATGGGTGGTGGGCATGCTCCACTGGACTCACCCCCTGCATCCACAGCAAAGTCCTCAACCATACTAAAAGTTTCTGCATGCTGGTGCAACTCTTTCCCTGAGTAATACACCATGAGGAGGACCAGGTGCACCAGGCTATGACAAGGGACTCATCACCTCGGTTTAAAAGAGAACCCATAAGAGCAATCACCCTTATTGCCATGTTTGGAATCAGACTAACAGGAGCCGGGACAGGAATCTCAATTGTGCTTCAGAACAAACACTGTAGCACTCTGAGGGCTGCCGTAGATGTGGATATAGCTAAGACTGAGACCTCTATTTCCTATTTGCAGGATTCGGTTAACTCCCTATGAAAGTAGTGTTGCAGAATAGAAGGGGGCTAGATCTAACATTTTTAAAAGAAGGAGGACCATGTGCTGCCCTAGGAGGGGAATGTTCTTTTTACATAGATCACTCAGGAGTGGTGAAGGAATCTATGGCTAATATTAGAGAGGGCCTGGCCAAACGAAAACAAGAAAGGGAGCAACAAGAAGGATGGTTTGAATCATGGTTTAATACTTCCCCTTGGTTAACTACCTTAGTTTCTATGCTTTTAGGTCCCCTAATTATTTTGATGCTATTGCTTATCTTTGGTCCCTGTATCTTTAATAGCTTGGTTACTTTTATAAAAGATTGTTTAAACACGATCCAACTTATGGTATTAAGATCACAGGATAGGTCACTTGATGTAGACGACTCAAACTATTAGGGACCAGGATTGGATCCCTAAGTTACAAGAAAAGGGGAGGATGAGAGAATACGCAGTGGCTTAACCAAACTGCAGCTGAGAGTGCACGGCTTAACCATGCTCCAGCTGAGAGAGTGCACAGCTTAACCATGCTGCATCCATGACAGGCTCCACTTTGACTTGTATTTGGAGTAGGCCTAAATTCCAGTTTACTAAGAACAAAGAATAACATTTCATGCCACAAGATGAACTGACCCTTAGCAACAACCAATCAGGAGCCGACAAGCCAATACCTAACAATCCAGAAACATACCAAACTATATATGGTAGAAGTCTGAAACAGAGAATACAATGGGCAATAGAAATATACCATATATGTTAGAAGACCAACCAATCATGTACCCTGCTATGTTTGAATTTCCCACTTCACCGTCAAACCCTATAAAATTCCCGCTATTCTAGGGCTCGGGGCTCTCTCCCTAGATCTGCTGCGTTGGTGATGGAGGGAGCCCAGGCTCGAGTTTGCAATTAAAGGACCCACATGTTTTTGCATCAGATATGGTTCCTTGATGGTCTTTGGGGACTGGAGATCTGGGTATAACACCTGTAACCCCAGAAATGCAGGAGGCTGAGGCAGGAAGATTTCAAGTTGAAGACCAGTCTGGGCAAATTGGAAAGACCCTGTATCAAAATGAAAATATAAAATATAGTGGAGATGTAGCTCAGGGATAGAACACTGCTAGTTCAACGCCTGCCTGGAGTGGGGGAACTATGAATTCAGTAAAACAGCAGGCCTTAAGGAAATAACTCAAGAGCAAATTCTGTTGTTTAGAAAAATAAGTAATGGAATGAGAATATCAAAGAAAGAGTCTACAAAATGGGCACTTTTAAACATGTGATGGTGGCTCTTTTTGTGGCCAAAGCATTGAAATAAAGACAGCTTTCATGAATGTGGATCCATTAACTTTAGGCTCCCACCCCTCTCTCACACAAGTGGAGATACAACCCACTCAAAGGGTTTGAGTGGGGGAACATTTCTCTTTCCATCTCTTTAGTCCCTATTATCCTATTTACTAAAACATTTTTTTTTTACAAAAGCAAACTTGTTTGCAGGGATGTGACTCTATCTGTAACAATGGCAAGCTTTTATTATCATCCCCAAGCAGTTTTAATTCCCTTGAACCAGAGCATCTCAAATATTTCCATGTCAGAGGAGATTCTTGCATAACACAACAGTTCTATTTATTTGGTTTTCCCAGAAAAAAAGAAACAATTTGCCCTAAAAGAGTACTGAAGCGGCTTGAAACAGCTTGAAGCTTTTAAGTAACAATGACTTTTTTTCCCTCTTTTTGTCTTATGTAGTGTTTTGTTTGTTTATTTCAATTTTAAAAACATTTAGGCTTTACATTTTAGCCAAGACTTCAGACTCAGCTGAAAATTATACAAATTCTGGCATGTCTCACCAATTGCCTTTATCTCCTGTTACCACTACGGAAAACAAAGAAATATAAGTGAAGAAAAGGTTGGGCAAATGGATAATTATTGTTGTTTATCACTTTGTCAGTCTGCCTGTAATAAATGCACATAAACACTGACTTTAAGGAGATTAAGCTAACATGAGTGTGTCCAGGACTCCAGAGAAGAAAATGAACACCAAGGTGCCTAAAACCATCAGGTATAGCTTAGAAAGAGCCTCTTTGAGATTTACAATGAGAAAGCGACTTGGAATCCATTCTTGTTTCCTTCTTGAGAAAGTGAGGCAGATCTTCATGCCAAAACCATAGACCAGAACATTGTTGAGAAAGAGGTGTCTCTGCTCATCTCCAGGTGCCAGGATAAGATCCATCATTTTCCTAAATCAATTCCCGCACTACAAAGCAATTTCAGCGTAGATGAACTTGTAAACTGCTCGGACCAATGCTAACCCCATAGTGTGGTTTGAGAAGCATTGAGAAGGCCTTCTGATCCAAAGGAAGACCCGCATGTCACTGCAAGTTTCTCAGGTTCCATTATGAAGTATGTGTTTTCTTGATTTAAGGCTGTCTCCAGGTGTTCATTGCTTTAATCGTCTGTAAATAATGCTCTTTAGAGGATACCTTCTTAAGTAATTAATGATTGATGTTTTATTATGTGTTATTGTATTCTATCATTTTTGGAGCATAAAAATGGGAGCATTTATTGTGCAGAAGAGGAAAAGATGAGAAAAAGCTTCAAAACAGACTTAAGGGAGGCACAGAAATGTGGACTTTGAGAATTAAGCAATAGTAAGGAGATACATGGCTCTGAAAAAAAAACGCAGCATTATAACTAGCAGACAAACTGTTCTCTGGCAAAGAATTAGTCGTTTCAAGAAAAAGTACCTATTGTATATTTGTCAATTGTGCATCTTTAAATAGTAAATGAGGTGCATATAATTAATTGGGCAGAGCATATTATGTAGGTTTTATTACCATTATGATTCTGATGTGTTCCAGTTCCAACCCAGAAGAGACGAGCAAAGGACACTTTTAAATTGAATATAGTTAGTAACAGCTAGTGTTGACATTTGCACCTGAAACATAGACTTTGATTCAACCATTAATTTATGAATCAATTCTTTATTTCCTTCTTTCAGTGCTATTGATCCCTTTTCAGACATTTAACCTAGCACTAAAAATAGTCATGGTTTTTCTATTTCACTTTACTTATGATTTGGGATTCATATTTGCTCCTTCTCTCTTTTCCCATGTTCAAAACTCATTGTCTGTGGTCTCATTCTGCATCCTGGGTGACTTTTTTTTTATGAAAGCATTTATTTATTTCTTGATTTCCCTCTGACTTGTATCACTGTCCTCTCTTCTATGATGTCCTGGTGTGGCAAAATCATCTGCTTTAGCTTCTTCACTCCCTCCTATTAACAGACTACTGTGAAGTATCTTGAAGCTGAGCAAATGTTATCCCAGACATCCCTTTGCTGTTCTGCCATTTCTTGACATTTTTAAAGCTATTCTGTCAGCTGACTGCTTTTAAACCTAAGAGCCTCAGTACAAGCTAATCTTCTGTATATGGACGTTAAATGTAAATAACTTAATCCAGTATGCATGCCTTTAAGCTGCACAGAAAAAAATTCAAATTTAATAATGTTTCTTTCCCAAATCAGTAACTCTTATAAAAAATAAATTCAAGTACACACTTTTTACGATTTTAAAACATCAAGAATAAGAGCAAATCATCTTAATCTTTAGATTCTAAATCCCTTTTCCTTTCAAAAGCATTTCGTATATAGCTCATCCTCTTCTGACAAGCTAAAGTAGTCATTTGTTGGATTTACAGAAGAAATAAGTAAAGATATAAAGAAATTTGTCTGTCTGAGGGAATAACTTTTCAGTTTTAATTTGAATGTGAAATGCTTCATAGAATAATATGATTTTGTAGTCATTTGCTTTTAGATTTTCGAGTTTTTGTTATCAAGAATCCAAGAAGAAACTAATGAGATTAACACTTAAGAAATTAATTTTTCAGAAATAGAAAGGATTAAAATGTTCGAGCATTATAATCATAGAATACTGGGGGAAATTAACCTTTTACGAAAGTATGAATTCATTCACATCAAACAGATAAATTTAAGGGGTCATTGTGCTAATAACTGTCATTTCATAGGTTGTACTTATGGCTTTTGCTATTGCTAATATTACAAATAGTTATGTTCAAACAGGGACACAAAGTTAGGTTTAAAAATAAAATTATGAAATTAATTTTTTGAAAGATTTCCAGAACACTTTCTATTTGTATTAAAATCCTCATCAGAAATATACCCCCTAACTTTCCACCACCCCTACAAATGTATCCATGCAGCATCCTGCCAACCCTCTCATTTGAAGAGAAGTATGTAGCACCTGAAACAGACAAATCCACTACTTGTGCTCTGAGTTACGTGTCCTCTCTACCTTCTGAAGGATTTTTTTTCTTTTGTCTCCTTGCTCTTTCCTACATCATAAAGGTCCCTCCTTTTACTGCAGCATCTTCATAATACACAAAATTATAGCTCTTTTGAATTTAGAACCCCTTTCAACTACTCTTTCATTTTACTTCTTTCATTGTCAAATGTCTCAAATGAGTCATTATATATTCTTATTTCATATTCAACTTCAGTCCATTTATGTTTGACATTTTTCTCAGTTAACTGCACTGAAGCTACTCTTCCCTAGAAGCATAGTAATAATGATTAACAATTAGCAATAACAATTTAGCAATTTCTTCATTGCTAAATTGAATGAACATTTTCTCCGTTTTAGTTACTTCGCAGCTGTTCACTGTCCTCCTTCTTCCTGAAATTCTTTCCAGAGATTTGCCCCCCATCCTGTGATACATGAGGATTGAGCCCAGGGATGTTTGACAACTAAGTTACCCTCCCCAACACTTTTTATTTGTTTGTTTTTGTTTAGAGCTAAGTTTCCCAGGAAGGCCATGAACTTGGCACTCTGTTACCTTAGCCCACACTCATCAAGAACTGGTATTGTGTTGTTTTGTTTCCTTGTTTGTTTTCATGACCTCTTCTGGTTTTTCAGTCTTTGGTGTCTCCTTCACAATATCCTTTGCTAGTTACCCTTCACCAAATCTCTCAATGTGGATATAACTGAAGGTTTGATTAGGGACTCCTTTTCTATCCTCTCACATATATGGTCTTTCCCAACCCATTTAATTAAATGTTACCTACATACTCTTATTTCTAGACCATATGTGTAATTTTAATTATGTGTTTATATGTATCAATTATCATATCTTTTTGTCATCTGAATGGTATCTCCATAAAAATATGTAAATATGATTTTCACCCCAAACTCAATTGTCTAGTAAATAGTATTCACTCAGTTACTCAATTGAGAAACCCAGCAATTGCCTTTGAATATTGTCACTTCCTTACTTTTTGTGTAGAATCCATTAGAAAATTCTGTCAATTTTATCACCAACGCATATTTTAAGTATTTCCATTTTGTACTCCATTTCAGCTATCATCACCATCAGTGTTTGCCTCAATTTCTGTCCCAAACTATCCTCCCAAGTGTCATTCTTGCAGAGTCAATTTAGTCTCTATCCAGCAAATCCAGCTGATCATAAAGCAAGTATCATAACTGCCCTGCTTAAAATCCCTCAATGCTGGCCCATCACATGTAGAACAAAATTCAGTTTGTTCCCTATTTGCTTCTCCAGTCTCATCTCAGGACACCCTCCTTGCTTCTTTCTTTAGGCTCTGGTCACATAGTTCTTCTTTTACTGACTTAAATTGATAGATGACACATGTAGTTTTTTGTCCCATTTTCTTCCCTAGGTGTAACATTTTTTGAATCTTCAAAATTGCCCATCTTCCTCACCTATTTCTTTTTCTCCGTCCCTTCTTTACATCCCTCATAATCTAAAATAATTTTATTTATTTTTTGTGTTATTTTTGTCTGTCTCAACCTACTATACTGAGGATAAGGAACATGACTATTTTATCTTAGTTGCATTCCCACACTGAACAAAGTCCCAGGCCTAGAGCAAACAACTGAAATTACTGGTGAGATAAACTGAAATAAATTCCTAACCCACTGAAGGCAGTATCTGTGTATTTATGCTATCATTCTTATATACCCAAGACTTAGTATATTAGAAAGGCATTCAGGGTAATAAGTACAAACTCTAGATTCAGACAACAGTTGGCAACAAATCCCTGCACTATCATTTTACCAGCCATGTGACAATGGACAAATTCATTTAGACTTTTTGTATTTTTATTTCCTTGTCTGTAGTGTGGACATGGTGACAGTACCAAATGCATAAGGCATTTGTAATGGTTATGAGTTACCTTATGCAATGTGTTTAAGTAGTTCCTAGCACAAAAGAAGGGCTCAGTGTGTTCTTATTGCATTCTCTACACAAGGTTACAGCCAATTACACTTGACAATCCTAATGCTCTGTTTGATAAATTATCTTCCCGATTTTCTATGTGTAGAATATTATACATAGTAGCAATTGTGTGAGTGTGCTTCTGAACTCTAAGAGGCTACAATCTATATTTGCAATTATAATTCTGCTTTGGTTGTAAGACAGTGGGTTCCAGTTTATTTGCTCCTCATTCCTCAGAATAAGTTCAGACATTTGAACTACTTACTATGCTTTTCAGTCTTGGTATAATCTACATAATGATACTGTAAATATTTGATGATCATTTAAGTGGAGAAGTGGTGGAGCTATAGGAAAATTAAAATGCTAGAAAATACCAAATTTTCATAACATGAAAGAAGCAAGGATAAAGAGACAAAGAAAGATATAAAGACAGAAATAGCAGAGACTTTCTAAAAGAGATAGAAGTTAATGAAGCAGAAAAAAAATAGAAAAGGCTATTCCACATAGTGGAAATAATAGAAAAAGACTTGAGTCTCTACAACCATGCTTGCAAAGAAAGATCGAGATTAGTAATGGCAAATGAAGCATACTCAAGAGAAGGAGAGAGACATTTAATCTCTACAAAACAAATACTGAGCTTTAATATTCAACTCAATATGAAAAGATGCTAAGAATATTATTTAAATAAAAGAAAATTGTTTATTCTCTCATGTTTTAAAATCATGCGATTTATTCAGAATTTTGCTTGCTATACACTTGTAATAAACATTGCATAAAATATTCCATACGTCCACACAATATTAAAATACCATAATGTAAAAACAGAAACTTTGACCTGTCAATGAAAAATCCAATAAGAAAAATGGAAGTCTTTCTTTGTAAAATATTCCTTATTGAAATACAGATCAAATAAGTGAAATTGACAAAATATTTCAACAGAATGGATGGTATATAAATTCAAGCAGCTCTATGAAGAGGAAATACACAAAAAGGAGGACCTTTGATTCTACTAGAACGTCCTCTTTTTCCCACTGCTTTGTTATTAATCAATTGCCAAACTATATGGTACAAATTTTAAGAGGCATAAGAATTCAGGGAAGGGGCTGGAGCGGTGGCTCGGCAGTTTCGGCGCTTGCCTGGCAAGCATGAGGACCCAGGTTCAAACCCCAGCACCACGTACGCAGCTAAGTGTTGGAGCAACTAAGGCCATGTGAAAAACTAAATAAAGTTGTTTCTCTCTTTCTCAAAAAAAAAAAAAAAAAAGAATTCAGGGAAACATATTTTGTTTTTTTTGAACAAGCTTCTATTACCTTTCAAATATGTAGGCATTCTAATAATGCATCTTCAATTTTCCATCTACTCTCTACTTCTAATCATTTGAGCTTTTGAAATTCAATTTTGATTTCTGTTTCTCACCAGCATTAATTTCTACATTCATCTCTGAACAAATTTTCAAAATTGATTTTCTCTTTTCATCTCCATTCTCATCATTCTTAATAATATAAAAGTCATTTGTTAGGATTTGTATTTGTTTATCCTCAGAATTTCTGAATGTCACGTTTCTCTACTCAGAGTCACATATCAGCAATGCTTCTTCTTGTTTTAAACCTGGTTTGCATCCTGTCCTCTCTCTTACCTTTTTATCTGTTGGTATTTTAATTATGAGTGAATTTAATCTTGTCTGAAGCTCAGCGGTTGAGCATTTGATCTGTCCTTTGTCATGCAATTAATTATTATCAGACTAGGAGAACTGGTCTGCCACAATGGACGCTGCCAACAGTTTGAATGCAATCTCTTTCACTGCTAGCTTCAACTCTTACACCTTTCTATCCCTCCCATCTGACTTCCTGATGTGTCTCATTCCTCAATTTATTTTTTAGCTTCGCTTTAGGAAGTAGAAGCTTATTGCAGGAAGGAGCAGAGTCATGAACTAAATTCACTAGCATAACTTTTTCTGGACATTTTTCTCTTCTTAATTTATTAAACCTTAATTTTGTGATTTATTTATAATTCTCACAGTGTTTCATTTTTTTATTCTTATAATTCTCTGCTTGCTTAACTACTGTGATCATACATGTTCTTGTTTTTCTCTGTACATCTATTACCACTCTTTTTTCCTATTCCTTATGAATGCTCCTCAAGGTTTTTAGTTCATTTAAAATGGTTCATGATTTAAATTATAAACATTTCCATGATGAACCCCTGACAAAAAACTTTAGTAAGGTTCCTCTAAGCCTTCCTCCTATCTAGGTTTCAACCTTGGCCTATAAAAACTACAGAAGTAAACACAAATGATTTTATCCACTCTCCTTTGCCTGCATTAAAATATTTAAATACTATCAGTTTCAACCCCACAAGGCTGCACCACCTGTCCCTTAATGTGTCTTCCTGAGAAGCTTAAGGATGTCAAGATAATGTTACTGTTTGTTCCAGACAACACATATTCATAGGTCCCTGACCACAATTTCTTATATTAATTATTAAAAAGGACATGTACTGGGTGTACTGATGCATGCCTGTAATCTCAGTGGAAGGGGTTGAGGCTGAGGCAGGAGGATGGCAAGTTCAAGGCCAGTCTCACCAATTTAGCAAGGCCCTAAGCAACTTAGCAAGACCCTGTCTCAAAAGAAAAAATAAACATGGTTGTGGATGGGGTTCAGTGGTTAAGTACCCCTGGGTTCAATCCCTGGTACCAAAAAAAAAAAAAAGGCATGAAATTTTTTCTCTGTTTCTTCGAGATGTATATGTATCTCTTATAATTCAGAGTAATCCTTCTCAAGGACCCAAAAGTCATTCATTCTTTCGAAATGTATTCATCAGAAAGGACAAGACCTCCATCTCCCAGTCTCTGTGGAAAGGTTAGAATCCTAACCTTGATCATTGCCATCTGGGTTAATCGCACTTACACTGAACAACCTTTGTGATTTTTCATTTCCCTGACTTGACTGAGATCCCACTCAGGCCCCTACTCCCTCTCTTTCTTTAAATTGCCTTGTCACCTCCTACAAATCAAAGCTAAGCGCATGTCAGGCTGGACCCTCTTCCTCTTCCGTATCACAGTAGTCTATTACTGATCAAAATCAGCCCTTGCCACTCTTGTGTTCAGCTCTGTTTGTCTTTGAGAGTCAAACTTTTATCTTCAAATCTATGTTTTCTCTCCAATTCCATTTACAGAGCAAAATTGAAGGGTTTTAAAATTGCTTATTGGCATTATGAAGTAAATTTCCTTGTCCTAGTTATATTATTCATCCCACAAATGAAACTTTTCTATTATAATTAATAATTAGCCACACTACTTAAAGGATTGGAGAAATTTCCTAAAGAACATATACTGGGAAAAATGCTAATATTTTTGTTTTATTTTCTTTGTTAAAAATAAGACCAGAGCATAAAAGTTGAATTGCTCAAGAAAAGAAGGGAGAATTCTCAGTGCCTTGGACAGAAAACAAGAGAAAGTTTTAAGTAAAGTCTAGAGAGAGGGCTGAGGTGGTGGCTCAGCAGTTTCGGTGCTTACCTGGCATCATGTGCAATGACACAGGTTCGAACCACAGAACCACATAAACAGTGAAGTATCAGAGCAATGAAAGCCAAATGAAAAACTACATAAAAATGGTTCTCTCTCGCTCACTCTCTCACTGTCTCTCTCGCTCTTAAAAACAAAAAAAGACTAGAAAAAGAAATTTATTGAGGGCTATCTTGAATTCTAACTAGGAATTTCCTGTGTAAGTGTCAATGAAATTTTTTTAGCAGCGTTCTGTAAAATCTCCCACCTAGTATCCACCCTTATTTAGGCATTTTGACTGGAAATCTTCTGAAAATCTGGGAATTTGAGCTCAAGGAAAACCTAGGAAAGAGCCTAAACTTGTAAATGGGAAACCCAGCATGTCTGGGTTGCTGGTTACAGATTTAGAACATTTTCCCTTCACATATTGTTTAGATAAACGTTAAAAAAAGGGAAATAATATGCCAAAGATACATTGTTTTCATGAAACAGTTTTCTAAGTTATTAAAGTAAAATAAAAATATCATAATGGCTTCCATTATCCCAGTCACTGATATTCCATTTATTTTGAAGCAATGCCCTCAGAGAAATATCTTTCCAAGATGCTTCCCAACATGAAGCTCTTCTCTTGTCCCTCACACTTGTCTCTGTATAACACCACTTAACAAAAAAAAAAAATATTCATTTTTTTAAAGAGTATCACACTTTTATGTCTATTTCCTCAACTTTACTATAAACTCCTTAAAGATTATATATTTAATTTACAAATATCACATCACCTAAAGAAAGGAGATTGCACAAGTTGAAAATCTGAATACATTTTTTACCAGATTGTTTTTCATGCATATAAAATGAGACATATATGGAATATTTATAGAAAACTCTCACACTGAACAAAGCCATTTATTTTCAAACAATTTTGTAAACATTGTTTTCCTTGTTGGTGAGCTCCATGTCAAGAGCTTCATGTGAAGGGAGGTGGGGGAAGATAGGGAAGGTAGCCAAAAATATTAACTTGTCCCCTTAAGTAACACTGAAATGACAGTTGTCTATTTTTGAGTTAGAACTGGTGAAAGGGTAGTGTTAAAGGATCCTAATAAATAAAAATACATAAAGTAGTGAAGCTATGGATGGAGAAATACTCATTTCCTGTATTTAAAAGGTTTATTCAAAGACAATAGCTATTTTGTAAGGAACTGGTATAAAAGACTTGATGGAAATATATGACTTCTCATCCTGCAATTCCTAAATATTATTTCTCAAGCAAATATTTTATAATTGCAGCACACATTTTTTATTGATGATAGCAATCATTTATTGATGATGGCTTAGAATCTGATAGTATATAAGTGCATATATAGGTATTAAGAATCTAAAATATGCATTTAGAATCTGATGGCATATACACATATGCACATGTATTTTTCTTTCTTTCTTTTTTTTTGGAAAAAAGTAAATCACAGAAATTGTTAAGTGGGATAATAGAATGGAATAGCTAAAAAACAGGCAAAACTTAAGGCTATCAAGGTCTTGGACAAGACTAAAACTATTTTTTCTATATAATCTGTTAATGCTTGACCAGAAAGAGGCCCTTATATCACCTTGTTTCCCATTTATAAAATGAGTTAATAACCAGAATTTCCTCAACTTCACTTGGCATGCTATGAAGATAAATAAACGGGATCATTTCTGTGAAGTTTATGGTATTTTGGAAAGAAGCATTATGTAAATAAATGTTGGCATAATAATGTTGTCATACATTACAAGTTAAACAAAATAACATCCCATCCTTCCATCACTTTAAAGATCACACAAACGTCACAGAGAAAATGAAGAAAATATGTAACATCTTAAGTAAACTAAACTGAGAAAGGTATTTATGACAAAAAAGTGTCAAACAAAATTTTGACAGATTGATGGGTTAGTTGAATATCACTGCATACCTTCAGCACAGGCATTTTAAACATGATTTTTCTGTTAGTTTAAAACCTATCATAGTCTAATGCAATCAAAAGAATACATATTTTCCCTCATTGTCATTTTCTATATCTCCTACTTTGATTTCTGAAATTGATCAGTCAGCGCAATAAATCATATTTACTTTAAGGTTTAAGAGTCAATATTTATTCAAAATATTGGTATAATCCTCTGAGAAAATGATGAATCTTAATAAAGCTGCTACAGTAGGCTGTCACATTAACAGTGCAAGGCCGTTTGTCCATCCTAAGCCTATCTGAATGTGATGACATTAAAAATGACAGTTATCGAGTTGGTTAAGAGAAATGAACATGGCTATGAAGTTCAAGGAGATTAAGTTGGAATTTGTTTAGTCTATCAGTCAGTGTCATTTACGCACAGCTACTGGATGAAGAAAATTGTTCTACATCCTACATACTTCCTGGAGAAAACTCCCAGAAGGGCTGTGTTACAATTTTCCCCCTTTGATAAAATGTCAAGAACAAAGTAATATTGACAGAAAATATATATTATTCTACTTCCAATTTTTAAAAATTCTCTTAATTACAATATTTCTCCCTTTTCTGAGCATTTCCTTTCTTGGTTTTAGTTACCTGGAATCAATTGCAATCTAAAAATATTAACTCTTCTTTTGAATCTTTCAAGAGCTAGAAATCTCATTTGCACAATATTGTTAAAGTATATTGTTGTAAATTTATTTTCTGTAATTAGTTACTATTGTTAATCTCTTACTGCACTTAATTTATCAATTAATCTTTATCATAGAAACATACAGAAAAAATAGCATATAAAGATTCCATACTATTTATCATTGAAGGCATATTTCACATCAATAAGGGTATACTACTATAATTATATGGTATTTAAACTGCTTGGGAAAATGTGTTTTTTCTATGGAAAAAAACATATTTATTCTTAGTGTTGAAATCAATTTCGATATTTGATAAATTAGTATAGATGTTTTCAAAAGATAGTGAGGACATGTAGTTTCAAAAATAAGAAGAGCTCTTAAAATTATAAATTGTAAAGTAGTAAAATATAGATAATATACTTGAGGACTTAAATGTGAAATAAAAACAAGTAATTATTCAATTTATTTATCTCCTAATATTAGGTTTCAATTATATGAATAGTCTAAAATTTATAAAATACTAGAAAGAAAATATAAACTTCATTAAATAGCTGTTGTTTTTTACTTCAGAAATTTAAACTTGTCGATCTGTCTTTTTTTCTAATTCCACTTATCATTCAAAATTTAAATATAAAGTGCACATACATAAGGTATGAATTAACAGCTTTTCAGTTACAAAAAAATATACTGATATTGTCACACAATCCAGAGTCCAGTAGAAACACAAAGGAATATAAAAAATGCATTTTTCACTGACTTACTGAATTAAATCACCAAAGGTGTTAGATGCCTACCATCTCGATTAAATTTATTCTACCCATGAAGAAACAGTTTATGATTTTCAAATGAATAGCACTCTTAAATGAAGGGAACATTAATACAATATGATATTAATATACAAATACTCACATTATTCACCTGCCACTGACATTCTGAATTAAATCAGTAATGGGGTGTATAACTGATTAAATATCTACACAACAGAAAGCAACAGCTTATGATTTAAAGAGGCACTGGTAGAGTGATCACATCATTACACTGCCAAACGCCATCTATCACTTTTACTGAACTTAACGAAGATGGATTACATCCCACAGATGAGATGCAGCCTATAAATACTGTCATGCTGATCTTCATCTGACTTTCCTAGAGAACAGACAAGCAACAAATCAATAATTGAAGAAATCATATTAGAAATTCAGTGTTATTCAGTACCCAGAACAAATCATGTAGGACAATATACCAACAAATAACCTTAATTTAATGAACTGCTAATTCCTGTTTTTCCTTCTAAATTAACTTACTTTCTATTTAAGTTTATTTAGTTTATAAGGTGTAAGAGAATGCGTAGATTTAGCGTAAAGCATAACCACCCACTTTTAAATTAAGACTGGTTTAGCACCCACAAAATTCTTTCATGGCAAACTTCTTGTACTACATGCAATATATTTCTTGTTTTAAGTTACAAGCTCGTGCAGGTAATTACAAATGTATGACATATAATATTGATGTTAAAATCACTGTCTTAAACATTTAAACAAAGTGAATACTATAAAATAGGCATAAACAATGCATTAATTTTATAACTTCGGAATTTTTTAATAGTTTTTCTCCATTAAACACCTGCCTGAGTTTTTGTTTATCATTTCATTTAGCTTTCACAGTTTACCTTTGTGGAAACTGCCTGTCAATTGCTTCAGTAGTCCAATCACTGGAGACCAGATTGCTTTCTGTCAGTTGGCTTGTGTAATGTTATTGTAATGGGTAACAGGTGGTCAGTGCTCCATGGCTGAGGTGAGGATGATGTCTCACAAGCTATAAAACATCTGAGGAAATGCTTTAACAGTTCACACTTACTACTAATTGCACCATTAGAACTTTAATTAATTCTTTACCCTTCCACTGTGTTCCTTAGATGGCCATAAGGCAGGAAATCATTCGGAACAGAAAGAAAGAATCTAAAGAGACAATAATGAGGTGTAATAAAAGAAAGAATGAGTGGCAGAATGGCTAACATTTTGCGATGAAAATGGAGTAGAGTTTGATTATTTAATCAGTTCTGTATTTGATAATGCCCCTTAATGGGGATTAGTTTTTAGGGAGAGCTTTAATTCTGAGAACATGTCAGCCACTGCCCACATTTAAACTGACTCCTGTCAATCACTAACTCATCTTGAATGGATTCCAAAGTTATTCCTTTCTGAGTTTAAAGCATCAGAAATCAAATCTTCCAAGTCAGAAATAGAAAAATGAGACATGGAAAAAGTCTCATACTTGGATAATCCATGTATTTTTAAAATATGGCCTTGGAACGTGTTACATAAAAGATGAAAACAAGCCATTAAACTTAATGTCACTCAGCTAAGTTTTTAAGCTCAAGCTAAGTTAGACTCTGACATCTCTTGGTTTCTAGTTTTCAAAGAATAAGTCTTCAGTTACACTGGTAACTAGATAGTTCCATGCTCCATGTACCATTAACCTCTACTAATTTGAATTTATAATTTTTCTTTTATGATAGATTTCCTTAGAACTATTGATTTATTTTAAACATGTACTATTTCCAAAAATTAGTTATTTGTTTGGTTAAATGCAATAAACTTTCAAGTAATAAAAATCAATCTCCATAAAAAATCAAGAACAGAATATTTTAGAAAAATTTTGTATGTATTTTGTTTAATAAATGAAGACATTCTTATTTTCTTTGTTGTACATTAATTCAAAGATTGAACAAATATTTATGGAAAGTATGCAAAATACGTATTTGTCAGCAAATCTCAAAATGATAACCTAAAAAGGAATCAAAATTTACACACAATTTTAATGTATTATGGTACTATGAAGAACCTATGACTTTTTTTCTAGCTCAAACATTTTTTCTTTGTTCTTTTAAAAGCTATAATGTTCAAACATATTTTTGAAAGGCTTAGAAACTAGCAAATGTCCACAGTGCTTGGCAACCATGAAAGCTAAATTTAACACACAATCATATAATTTTCAGTTGACCAAAATTAGCTATGATTAAGCCTATTACAAAAGTTGTTTGTTAAAAAGAAGAGATAAATCTCAGGTACAACTTAAATTTGCCTCAGTCTTAGAGGAACTTAAGCCTAGTTCCTGGAAAGAGATCAGTGTGTAAGGTGTGAACCTTCAGGCCTACCCATAAGACAAACAAAGCTGTCTGTACCACATCAAGACTTAGTAGGTTCAGAAGACTGAAGTTTCTTCATGTACTATATATTAGTTTACCATCCTAATTAGATCTGGATATCCAGCAGCTATTTTTTAGAATATGTGATACAACTGCTCATCTATGCTTTATCCAGTACAACTGTGTCAGCAAACTCCTATCCTCATGCTAGATTAATATGCATTGAAACATGCAAAAATCTCTTAAAACTATGCAGTAAATAAATGATAGCCCACTTAAACAACAAGCAATAAATATTAACAGGTATTTTACCAAAAAACAAGATGATAAAAAGTCATATAAAATGTTCAACATTTTATGTCATTAGGGAAATACAAATTAAAACATTCAGATATCACTATATACCTATTAGAATTGCCAAAATCCCAAACACTAACAACATCAAATGCTGGCAAGGATGTGAAGCATCAAGAATGCACTTTTGTTGTTTGTGGAAATGCAAAATGGCAGAGCCACCTAGGAGGTTTTGCAGTATCTTGCAAAACTAAGTATGCATCCACACATAATCTAGCAATCACACTCTTAAGTATTAAAAGAGCTGAAAGATTAATTCCACACAAATGCCTGCACACAGGTGTTTAAATGTACTTTATTCATAAATTTGATAACAAGGGAATAATCAAGATGTCACTCAATAGGGGAAATAATAAATAAACCATGATAAACCCATGCAATTTAATATCATACTGTGCCAAAAAAACTATCAAGTCATGAAAAGATATTGAAAAAACCTAAATACATATTACCAAGTCAATGAAGCCAATGTGAAAGGTCTACATAATGTGTGATCTATGTATGACATTCCATGTCTAAACTTTGGAGAGTGTTAAAAAGATCAGTGGTTTCCAGAGATTATGGGGGAGAGAAAGGCGAATAGGCAAAGCATAGATGAAATTTAGGACAGTAAAACTATCAGGGATAGTATTACCATATTGGATAAACATCATTACACATCTGTCTACCCATATACAATATCAATGGTGAACCCAAATGTAAACTATGGACTTTGGCGGATAAATATGTGTTAATGTATGTTCATCTATTCTCATAAATGTACCACTTTAGAGCAGGATATAGTTGATGGAGGAGATTGTATATGAGGGAGCAGGTGAATATGAGAATTCACTTTAGTTACCACTCAGTTTTGTTATGAACCTAAAACTGCTATAAAAATATAAAGTCTTTTAGAAAATAAATGGGATGAAATCATCAAAAAAGTATTAGATTTTTAAAAATTATGTATAGCTTTGGGAATGCATTTTCAAGTCTAAGGCAATACCCAGAATGCTTGAGAATAGACTGACAATTTGAATACACAAATATTTTAAATTTTCTGCTGTGGAAAATAGAATAGATAAAGACAGTTCAACAATAATAAATTTGAAAAACTAGATACAAAGAATTCAACAAATTATTTTTCCTGAAACATATAAAGATCTCCCAAAAACCAGAGGGGAAATTATGAAAACAGCTTTAAAGTGGAGAATGTCTACATATCAACCTTGACATGGCTCTACATTGAAGCTGCTTTGGTTCAACTTCTAAGAAATAATGCATTTCTGCAGAGTCACATAACAAATTGGAAGTAGAATGTTCTCCAGGATCCAAAGGGGATCAATAGCCTCAATTACTCAAATTTGACAAACACGGTTCCCAATGTCAAAATAGAGTATGGATATGAAAATTGGAGTTCTAGCTGCCTTTACAGAACACAGTTGTTTCAATAAAAAACCTTAAAATGTGACATTGGCTTAGTAAAAGCAATTGGAAAATGGGTGACAGAAGCTCAAATATTGTAAGAGAGTGGCTGCGATCTAGTTAACTATAAATACAGGAAACGAAACCATGAGCATGCCTCAGCTCTGGAACAAGCTGAAAGGGTTCGCAAAGCTGATGTGTACAAGAGGCTCTTTGCCACTTTCAACAATGTCCTACAGATAGATATGCAATCGGACTGGAGATGGATGACAAACAAAAGGAAAATGGCCTCACTTAGGATTATCTGACTGAGGTCTTAATCCTAAATTAACTTCAAAACTCAGTTGTGTCTTTAGGGACAGGAATCCCAACATGACAGTTTGTAAGCAGTGGAACAAAGCACCATCCTTAAGAAGACAGAAGACAGACACACTGGGCCATTTTCTAAGCAGTTTTCGTTAAGAATTCCTTCCTACATAGCAGTGGGCACACGAGCGATGCTCGGATGAAGGATGCTGCCTGCACAGTCATGCCAACCCTTCTACGTGGCATCAAGGTAAGAGGGACAGAGGGAGGATTGGGGAGTATGTAGCAGCAAGTGAAATACTAGTCTTGTGACTTGAAAAAAATATGTGCATCTAAGTGACACCTACCCGTTCCATAAAGTCCAGACACACCAAGTTCCAAAATATTTGACAAAATCAGAGACTGGTAATGGTATGGAGAACTACTGAAATCTCATTATCATCATTTAATGTGTAAATTAATTAGTAAAGATAAGAACTTAGTCCTCTGATTTTAAAATTTTACATTAAGGAATGTGTACTTCAGCAGTATCAGTTTAAAAAGATGTCCTGGTGTGTATAAATGTCAAATCCTATAATTTTTCCAATAGAAATGGATTTAAAATAATCTAAGACCCATACCTAAAAGAATACTAACTAAATTATGTAACATTCGTAAAGTGAAGTACTATATAGTTGTCTGATAGTTTATTGATGACACTGATATAAAATAAAATTTCATAGCATCTTAAATTTTGAAAAAGCTTCAGAACTGTGAACATACATAAAACAAATCTTTCCAATATGCACAAATACAGAAAAATCAGAAAACATACTCTCTGGAATAGGGCTTGGACTTTCTACAAATACTTCTTAGAGGTTTAAATTTGTTTTTATTCTGCTTACATTACTTATGGCATTTTGTACATGTCTATTACTTTTTCTCTGCTTCTGTTTAATTTGAATCTGTATTAGACTGGCTTCAGTTGAGTAGGCACTCCAATGATGTACATTACTGTCTCAATTATATCAGATTTACAATCTCTCTCAAATATTTTTAAAAGAAATGTTAGGGGGTGTTTGGGGATATAGGTCAGTGGTAAAGTACTCCTAGGTTTAACCAGTAATCCTGCAAAAAGAATGTGTCTAAAATGTGAAACTAATGTTTTTTTTTACTATGTGTTAGATCTATCAATTCAGAATCCTTGTAAATCATATACTCATTTTGTGCATTTTTTCACAGAATAAATATGTACTAGCTACTAAAAAAATTTCAATAAAGTAAAGAAACACCAGTAGTGCTAAAACTGTCTCCTTTTCATAAAATATGCAATAATGAAAAAGTGTGGTAGGAACATAACAGAAATTGTAATGATTTTAAAATAGCAATAAAACATATCCAAACCTCAGAAGGCAGTCGTTTGAACATACACTTTCCTGATCACTTCACTGTTATGGTAGGGAATCTAGAATGTATCCCAAAGACTCATGTGTTGAAGACTCAGTTCCTAAGCAACAATGTCCAGCGGTGGGGCTTTGGGGAATTGATTGGATCATGAGGGTTCTGACCTCATCAATGGAATCCATTAATAGATTCAAAGCTAAACGGATAATTGTGAAGTGGTGGAAACTGTAGGAGGTGGGACCTACTTGAAGCAATGGATCCTTGGGGGCATGTGTTTGGGGACCATATCTCATCTCTACTCCCTATCCTCTGTCTGTCCGTCCATTCCACCCCCCTCTGTTTTTCTGGCTGCTATGAGAAGAGCAGATTTGATCTACCATGACCATTTGCCATGATGTACTGCCATACCACAGGCTCATAAACAATGGAGCCAATTAAACATGGCCTGTAACCTCAGAAACTAGCTAAAATAAATCCTTGCTTCTTTAAGTTGCTTATATCAGGTATTTTATCACAGCAATGAAAAGCTAATGCATTGGCATTTATGAGAAAAATAAAGTAGATCAGCTACTGAAATAGTAAAGCAATGGTTCTTAATAATATGCCCATGGCCCAGGAGCATCCATATGACCCAGAAAATTCTAAGAAATGAAAATTCTCAGGCTCTATCCCAGATCTGCTTAGATCTAATTAGAAACTTTTGTAATGATACCCAGTAGTGTGAGTTTTAAAAAATTCTCTAGGAGATTCTGACTCATGTTACATTTTGTGAATCATTGTAAAAGAGCACAGTGATTAAGAGCTAAAAAAAAAAAAAAGTGTACTTCTAGTTACACCACCCTGCAAAGTAAAGGAAAGCATCATCCCCTTCCTTACAATGAGAACAATGCTGACCACTGAAAGCAAACAGCTTTTCCTGAGACATTCAGAAAATGCAAGTCACAGGCAAACCACCACTCCGCAATCCGTAGAGACAGGTGAACACGGTCACAGCTGAGGACAGCCGTGCAGGAGCACAAGATAAGACACCGGCTCCACAAACGGAAAGGAGCACATAAATGACAACTCTGATGATTAGCTGAGGCGGACTGTGATTCGAGACAAAGCAAGCCACTCACTTCACCTATCGTCTCAGGGTCTCCACCACATTCTCACACCACAGTGTAGAACCCAGAAAAGTCCCTAAGTCCTGGTAGAATAAGAGGGAAAACAACCAATGAAAAAACAAACCCAGAGAATTTTCAGTTTTAAGGACACACTCAACTAGGAACTCTAACTAGGGGAAATGGAGTGACTCCACTTCTTCCCCTTCAGCTCACCTATCTTTCCTATAATTAAGGGGTGGGTGTTGGGAAACTGAGGGACATTTGTGAAGGTCACAGCTCTAGGACATAAGTTTTTAAAGGACTGAGATCTAATTATAGGATTACAGCATGTTTCTCCTATTATTCTGGAGCTCACTACATCAACTGAGCTCCCGAACAATAGCTGTCAAGTAGTAATGCAGGAAATAGGGGAAATAGCTACAAGGCTCAGACTCTGTCCAAAAAGCAGTATTTATGGAAACCCAAAGACAAAAGAGTAAGCAAAAAGCAAGGGCACTGAAGAAAACTGAAATCTCAGACATCTAAAGCTATGGCAAGCATGATAAACATAGCCCACCTGTTTGCAAGATTAGCCTGAAACCTCAAACCAAATGTCAATTTGCCTCGGTTCCTATAACTCACATATATGTCTGGCTTTCAACAAGAAGTTTAAAGGCATGCTGAGGTACAAAGAAAACACAGTCTAAAGAAGAAAGCATGGTTCAGAACAAAGGCTATGAAATGGCAGAGATTTTGGAGTAAGAACAGGAATTTATAATAACAATGACTATAACTTAAAGGCTTTCCAGAAAAAATAGACAACATTCAACAACAGGTTAGTAGCACAGACAGAAGATGGAATAAAGAAAAATAAATGGTTCAAATAAAATACACTGTAATAAAGATTAAGACTGCCTTCAAAGAGTTCATCAATAAACCAAATATGTGAGAAGAACCAGTGAGCTCAAAGTCATGTCAACAGAAAATCCTCAAACTAAAATGTAACCGATAAACACGTAATAATGAAAAACCTGAATATAATACTCAAGAAATGTGTGATACCTATAAATGGTGTAATTCATACATTATCAGAGAAGAAATGAGAAGAGATGATACAACAGAAGAAAGGGGAAAATATAAACATTTTTTTTAAGAAATAGAAACTAAGGGAATTCATGAAAAGTAACTCATTCCTAAAAAAAGAAAAAAAAAAGTTAAAAGAAGTTCTTCAGTTCTTCAGGGAAAAGGAAGAAAGTAGGAGTATCAGAAAGGGGATAAAAAAATAAAAAAAACATTAGATTTTTATAATTTTATTTTACTTATTTTGAAATAACCTACTAGATAACTTTCTTTTTCAGAATAATATAAGAACAATGTATTAGATAATTATAGCACCCAGGTAAAGGAAATGAATGTCACAAATATTTTAAGAAATGTGAAGAAAAAGTTGGGAAAACTCAGGGCTAGAGCAATGGCTCAGCAGTTACTGCACTTGCCTGGCATGCGCGAGAATGTGGGTTTAAAATCCAGCTCCACATACACAAGGAAGTGTCGGGCAATGAAAGCTACATGAAAAATTAAATAAAATGTAACCTTTCTTTCTCTCTGTCACTGTCCCTCTCTCTTAAAACATAAATGGGGAAAACTCCTGTAAGGAAACTTCACTACCGTTTAAGTAACATTGTGCTATTTGATAGTGGTCTTAGAATAGTATATTGATTTCAAATTACAGGACAATCATTAATATATATAGGAGAAGTAACATTGGTATGCTAAGAGAGGAGAAAAAAAGAGGAAAATATTAAAAAATAGTGCAATCATTAGAAGATAATTACAAACTGTTAGATACTAAATTAATTGTATTGATAATTCCTGGTATCTAAATATACCAGTTAATAAATAAGGAATACCACCATGCAATAAAAATAAAACCAAAAGTAGATCTTTGTTATGAACAAGACATTCACTTTAAAATAAAGATTTAGCTTAAAAGGAATAAGATAGAGAATAATATATTATACTAAGATTAATGAAAAAGAAAATGGAATATCTATTCATTTCAAACAATGCACAAGTTAGAACAATAAATATTTTCAGGGGTAAAGAATGTCATTACATAAATCATAAAGAATCAAATTTTCAAGGAGACATAACAGTATTTAAAACAAGCCTCTAACAACATAATAACAAAATGTAAGAAGCAAGATAGAGAAAAGCAGTGGGAAACAGATAATTTTACTATTATAGTGATAGTAAATAGCACTATAATTACTATTATAGTGCCTCTTTTACAGTAATTAATAAATCAAGTAGGAAGAAAATCAGTTGTGGTTGATCTGAACAGAATCACCACACTACTTGATCTCATTGATGTTTACTGAGTATTATATATCAGCAGCAGAATACACTTTTTTCTTATTTGACATGTAACATTTACTTAAAAAGACCACATTCTCAACTATGAAATACACTTGAACAAATTTAAAAGAATATAAGTCATAAAGCTTATGTTCTTAGACAATGTAATTAAACAAAAAAAATCAATAATAGAAAGGTAGCTAGAAAAAGCCAAATATTTGAAGTTTAAACAACACAGACCTAAATCAAATGTAGGTCAAAGCAAAAGACTCAAGATAAGTTAAAAGTATTTTTTTTTTCAGGGCTGAAAACCACTCAAGGCCTTAAGCATGCTAGGCAAGCACTCTGCCATTGAGCTAAATCCCAAATCCCAGTTAAAATTCTTTTGAATTAAATTAAAACACAACTTACTAAAATATATGGGAAGCAAAGAAAAAGCTGTATTTATAAAAATATATTGCAAAAAAGCATATATTATATAAGAATAAATTTCAAAATTCAATAATCAGAGAAAGGAGAGCTATTTAAGCCTAAAGGAAGAAGTGAAAAAATAATAAAAGAGTAGAAATTAATGAAATTGAAAAGATGGAAACAACCAAAGAATTTAAAAAAACCTGATTCTTCCACAAAATAAATAAAATTGATAAATGCCTATCAAGTTTATTTAGAAAAAAAGGAGAAAGAGCAAATTTTACTTAATGTCAAAAATGAGAGAGGGGCCAACATTGCTGATATGGAGAACAGTAAAACAATAAAGGAACAAAAACACAAGTAAATATTTATGTATACAGATTTTGATAACTTAGTTGGAATAAAATATTTTCTTTAAAGATATGAACTACTAAACTCATTCAACAACAAAGTAATTAAAGGCTATTGACTCAATGATAATACAATGATCTTAGAAAAAAAGAAGGCACCAGACCCAAATGGCTTTTGCTGATTAATGTATTAAACACTGGAGAATGACACTATTTCTGTATCTCTTCCAGGAAATATAAGTGGAGGGAAAGCTACCATTTAATTCTTTCTGAGGCAAGTATTACCTTTATCCAAAACCAGAAAAAGATGTTGTAAGAAATGCAAAGTGCAGTCCAATAATTCTCATAAACATAGATGCAAAAGTTCCCCCAAAAATATTAGTTAATCAAATCCAATGTATAAAATAATTTATGTCATTAATAAATGGAAATTTATTCCAGGAATACAAGGCTGATTGAACATGCCCAAATAAATTAATATCATATGTAGCTATTAATGAATGAGAAAAATGAATCCTGCAATCATATCCATTGGCACAGAAAAAGTATTTGACAAAATCTACCACTCACTCATGATAAAAATTCTCAGAAGTCTAAGAACACAGGGCAGGGCTGGAATAGTGTTCAGTTGTCATTGCACTTGCCTGGCATGTTCAGGGACCCAGGTTTGAACCTCAGTGCCACATACGCAAATAAGAGTCAGAGCAATGAAAACCAGATAAAAAGCTAAATAAAATTGATTCCTTTTCTCTCTCTCTTAAAAAAAAATACAGGGCAAATCCTCAACTTGAAAAGGTTTCTCTGCCATAAACCTACAGCTAACAGCTAACATAAATTATGGGTTTACTTAATGAGTGGGAGAAAGGAGATAAATCTATGCAGAATTCCAAATTATATAAATACTTTGCTCTCAGTGATGAAGCATAAGTCTTTACTCTTCAGATGTGGACTATAGTCTACAGTACAGGAAAGAGGCAAACACAACCTCAACCAAGTAATCGAAGGCAATGTTAGCAGTAATAAATCATGTCGATGGTATGCATGTTTGATATTGATGTGATGAAATGACACTTTATGTCTTTGGTCTTCCTCTCAATTTCCAATAACTCAGGCTGATAATGAGCAACACCAATAGACAAATCCAATCCAAGGGACATTCTACAAATGATTAGCATGACTCCTGAAAAACATCTAGACCATCAAAAACAAGGAAAGTCTGAGACACTGTCACAGGCAAGGGGAATCTAAAGGGACATGGAGACTAAATGTAACACGTTATTCTTGGATGGATACCCGGAACAACAGTACAATATATTATGTGACAATAAAGGAATCTAAGTAAATGATGGATTTTTGTTAATACAAAAGCCCATCAATATTGACATTAATTGTAAAAAATATATCATACTAAGATTTTAGTAATAGGGGAAATTGGATAAGGGACATATGAATTCTCCACACATCATCATCTCAATTTTTCTGTAAATCTAAAATATTTCTAAAAATTAATTTTATTAAAAACATTAAGGATCAATTTTTATCTAGTTTATCCATGTTATGTTTTGAGAGTATGAGCCAGTTCATCTCTTAAAGCTACAAATGTCCCGTTACAAAACAAGATTGACAACAGAAGACACAGCTTACAGTGTTACTGTGAAGATTAAATGTTATGCAGAGCTTTTAATAGAATGCCTGGCATGTGCATAACACACAAAATAAAGGGGATTGCTATGATAGACAAGGAAAGTATGTGTGTTTCTAGGTTTTCCTATTAAGCAATGAAGAAATTTGTGATGAGATTTGGTGTAAGAGTAATTCCACAGTTTCAGGATTCAATGTAAAAAATACAAATAAACAAAAGAAATCTTATTTATTGCTATTATCATTAATAATTTATTATCCTTTATTTAGGTTGAACTTGAATGGGTAAGGGTTGTATTCTCCTGGGCTTGTGGTTGTGATGATCTTGGAGTTGAGGTAGATGAAATTTATTATAAAGATACTCTTAGATGAGACTCTTTCCATTACCTAAAATGGCACACATATCTACCTGCAGTCAGTGTTACAACTTGCAATATATATTCTATAACTAATATCACTTTTATTATTATAAATAGAACCTTTGTTGGCATAGTTACCACTCATGACCAAATATAAGGTGCAAATAAATGAAGAAAAATTAGATTCATATTTTTGTTATCTGGAGTATCTAAAAAATTATCTCAAAAAGAAAGAAAGAAAGACAGATAAACAGTAATGATGCCTGATTAGTAAGTTAATAGTATTTACTCCCCTATTGGACCATGAGATGACATGTTGAGTAGTTTAGATCTGACAAATCCTATTCAGTCTTTCGTTTTGGTTTCGGTTTGTTTGCTTGTTTTTAAGAGAGAGAGAAAGAATCAATTCTGTTCATTTTTTCATCTGGCATTTGTTTTTCCAATACTTAGTAGTGGATGTGGTGCTGGGGTTCTAACCTGGTCCATGTGCATATCAGACAAGCACTCTACCACTGAGCACCCCTCCAGCGCCCGTCTTCCGTTCTCAATTCTATTTTAGTTCATTGTTAATACTCTATACTGTGTTCCCAGCTTGACCAATTATTTGACAATTGTTGACAATGTAAGTGAATTTCCAATTTACTGGTATTTTAAACAAACTGAGATAAATGCAGACACTCTGTCAAAAGATATATCTCTGGCAGCCAATGTTTTGCAAATTACTATCACTATGCCAAGATTACTTCAGCCAATATATTAAATGAAACAAGGAGCTTTGTGAGCCACTTTTAAAACAGTCCTTCACAATCAAGAAACTTCCTCTAGATTGCACCTGAAAAATCAATATTTATTCTTGTATAGAGTTCCTTGAACCCTTAGTATAGAATAATCAATGTCTTTGGCAGATCACGTATAACAGTGTGGCATTCATTATATAGTTAATTCAATAATAAACATTAATTCCAGGTCAGCAGACATTCACTAACCAATGCTTTCATGAAAACAATTCTTAAATGTGCTGCATAAAGCATGGCCAAAATAACTTGAGGATTATTGCTGGAAACAAAAATATGATTATCATTATATCATTTCTTTTAGATGGAAAATGTACTTATGCATTAATTTCTCATTAATAATCTGCTAGTGGTTTTGTTTTACTCATTTTGGTACTGGGAATTCAATCCAGGGACACTCTAACAGTTGCATCCCCCCAGTCCTCTTTATTTTTTATTTTGAGATAGGCTGTACATAAGTTGCTAAGACTGGCCTCTAACTTTTGATCCTCCTGCCTCAGACTCCTGAGGTGCTGGGATTACAGGTATGAGCCATTACACCAGATTTTTTGCTTACCTTCTATCTTCAAGTCATCATATAAGAAAATAAAGTAACAATATAAAGCCAAATGCCTATTCTTTCCTTCCTTCTTTCCTTCCTTCCTTCCTTCCTTCCTTCCTTCCTTCCTTCTTTCTTTCTTTCTTTCTTTCTTTCTTTCTTTCTTTCTTTCTTTCTTTCTTTCTTTCTTTCTGGTACTGGGAAGTAAACACAGGGATGTTTTACAAATAAGCTGCAACCCCAGCCCCTTTTATCTTTTATTGTGAGATGCAGTCTCTATAAATTGATTAGGAGCTTGCTAAATTGCTGAGGCTGGCCTGGAACTTGTAATCCTCCTGCCTTGACCACCCAAATTACTGGAATTACAGGTGTTGTGCCACCATACTTGACCCAATTCCTTTTCTTTAAAAGTTTTTTCCTTTCTGTCTCTTCCTCTCTCTCTCTCTCTCTCTCTCTCTCTATATATATATATATATATATATATATATATATATATATATATCTTTAGGTTTGTACAATTGTGTGTATAATATATATATATACACATATATATGCATATATATGTAAATATTTACTCATCTATGTATTTGTCATCAATCACTAGATTGTGTGTACCTGTTTTTAAAATATACCACATCCTCCTTCATCACTTTCATTGTTGATATAAAATTTGCCAAAGAAATTCATGCAACTGGAAATAGAATTAAATATGTTTTCAATTGGAAAATCCATGTAAAAGCTTTTCATACTATTTTTCTAATGAGATTCAATTTCAGCAGCTCAGATTTCTTCAAGTTTAGGAAATAGGTGCATTACTCACAGACATATCTTACTTCTCTTCAGTATCTTCGAAGAAAATCAGTGTATTAATTAGGTGGAGAAAGTACACATTAATTCCTTGATGTTACGTTCCAGAGTCAAACCTTGGTTGAGAAGATATCTCATGGAACGAACAGAAAGAAAGGCTTTGTGGGGAAATAGGAAATTCAGTTTGTGTCTGACTCCATGTCAGTTTATTGTAGTAATGTCTTTGGATAAAGAATGAAACGCCATACTGTGATTTATAGAAAATAAAACGTTACAGAAGTCATATGCATAGAGACACAAAAAGCATGTGAGAGCAACCACAGATCACCACGAGAGGCAGAATTCCAGGATGTTAGTTCTGGGTCACATGCATTGAGACTCTAGCCACAGATACAAAGGCTGAAAGAATGATACACTAGAAAATCAGAACGGGACAGAGCGCTGCTAACCAGGGTATGAAAGACAGGCCCAGCCTGAGAGGAAATCTTCAGCAATAAAAATAGCTTATCTTCCACTGCTCCTGCCTCTGCCAACATCAATAACAATTTCAGTAAATCCAAGTCTCCTTTCAGTGGTACATGCAGAAAGGAGGCTTGGGAAGGATATAGCTTCTGTTTCAGCCCTTGAGTGTCTACAGGCTTTTCGTCAGACCTATATAATATGTATTTCCATGCATGCTAGAAGGTGCTATGTGCCATTTAACAAGACAAATGACTTTCAAAAGACAGCTTTTGATCCAAAGTATATTTGCTCCTATATGAAGGTCATTTTAGAGTTCAAGTTCTCTCCTCCATTTGCACAGGCACGTGGGCTGGAATAGCGCCAGGAGCCTGTGGCAGGGACCTTCCCACATGGCAGCACTATTGCAGCCTTGTAGGGAGGACCCGGCTCTTCACCCTTCAGCTGCTGCTGTGTGGCTCAATAGGTCTTTTATTAAGAGCTTCAATTCTGGTGTAATTTTTTAAATGGGACCCTCGGTAATGTAAACTCAACCCAAGAAAGATCAATCAGGATGTCAGCAAAATTTGACCATGCTGAAGATTTTAGTGACCAAAGTCTTCTATTAGAAGACTTCTAAATTAACTCTTAAGTATGTATGATCTAGGCGTTAGCATTTGTCATTACCCTTCTAGACAAGAAGTCCTAAATGTAAACTCAAACACCCTAGATCACAAGTAGAGATGCGATTAGAACCTGGGCTTACAATTTTAAGATTCCTAAGGAGGCTTATGATATATAATAATGATAATATCCCAGAGCTAATGCAGATCTTCTTGAATTACTTGGTGGTCTCAAGTTTTGTCTGTTTCTTTGTGATTTTACAATAAGTAATTATATCCTCAGTATCTTGTTGTAACATAGATTCAACAAAGCGCTGGAACTGTAAGGTAAGACCTTTGATAATCAGTTTGACTATAAAGTGCTGTGCTATGTCTAACCACAAACTTTGTTTGGCATTACTGGAGGAGAACGGTCTGTTACTATTTCTATGCACTAATGGAGTAAGTGAATTTTTAATCATCAATTGTAGGAAGACAAATCATAAACAGGTCAGGTAGTTCAACAGTGAGGCTGAGGCAAACTCCATGATTAAAGATCTGGTGGGTAGTATCTGCACTAACAAATGACACATGGTGATATCTGAAAATGTCCAACTCATGAGGGTGAGAAGCATCACACTCCAAGGAGCCAGCACTGTGCTTCAAAAACAGTAGATAACTTTTTTTTTTAAGAGGGACAGTGAGGGGGGGGAGAGGGAGGGAGAGGGAATCAACTTTTTTTGAACTTTTCACACGGCTTTTGTTACTCTGACAATTAGTTGTGCACATGGGTGCTGGGGTTTGAACCCATGTACTTGCGCATGCCAGGCAAGCACCGTAATCGCCAAGCCCCGCTCCAGCCCTATAGATAACTTTTTTTCTGAATAAAGGTGTGTTTGAATAAGTGAATAAATGGAAGTAACTCGTCTGTTGTGGGCTCTGTGTAACATGAGTGATGTCTTAGTTTCTTAAGTAATGAGGCTTGATAATTGAAACAATCAGGTTTTTCTATATAGCACACGTAAATGATCACATATATGATTAGACACAAGATTTATCATATTTCCCAATGAAGAAAAAAATTGGGGCTATCCCTTTCCCATTCTTGATTGTTGTTTCCTAGGCTGCAAAATCTGAAAACATTGCTTAAACTCTTTGTAACAGTTTGCTCTTGAGAGATATTTTGGCTGAAGTTTTGCAGTACTGGGGACTGATCACTGATCACAAGGGTGATTTACCACTGAGCTACCCTTAAATATGCAATTCTCCTGGGTCAGATTCCTGATTCGATGGGATGACAGGTGTAGGGACTGTGGCTGGCTTTGGTTGCATTTTTTTTTTAAAGACAGGAACAGCAAGAAAGAAAAAGAGAATCAATTTCATTTAGCTTTTCATTTGGCTTTTGTTGCTCTGACACTTTGTGGTGCACGTGGTGCTGGGGGACAAACCCGCATCCTTGACCATGCAAGGCAGGTGCAGTAACCGCTGAGCCACCATTCCAGCCCCTTTGCTTGCATTTTTAAGGGACAGATTTTATTTCAACACACATCAAAATAGAGCTTCGAGCAATATCAACTTTGTAGAAATCATAATATTAAAAATTCACATGTATCTTAAGTAACACACCAAAAAATATTTTAAGAAAATATTATAGATTGCAACTTCAATAATTATTAATTTTAAAATTAATCATCTTTCCTGTGCATTTTTTAGGCATTTTATCATTCTATAGATACTGCATCCAAAGGTATCTTACTCAGACTTTCCACTATGATACTAATCCTACTTTCATGTAGTGTAAATAAGTTTGCTCATTTATTTTAATGGCAGTGACAGTTCATAAGCTTCATTCGGATAAAAGATGTTTTCTTTATTTCAGTATCTTCCCAGTGCTACTGAATTCTTAAATTTATGCAAAGTGATACTTGAGCTATGGTAGGTCTCCTCTCCAATTAAGAAGATGAGTAACCCTTCTAAAACAAGGTTAATTATTTTGCTACCCAACACTGTACAGTGAATTCCAATGCCATTTAGAATAAACACAAAACCCTAATTAGGGCAGCAAGACTCAAGATGGCCTGACTCCAGCCACCATTCTGACCTAATCACCTGTCTCCCTCTTTGCTAACTGTCCTCTGCTACATTGGCCTGCTTGCTTTTCCTTGATTCATCAAATATGCGTCTATCTCAGAACCTTGCTCTTCCTCCTGCAAGAACACTCATTTTGTGACTTTCCTCATTCACTACAGTTTTCCAATTAAATGCTACATACTTAAACAATATTTCATTGGGCATCTTCATTAAAATTGCATCATATGTTTCCATCACACACTGTTTCCTTGACCTGTTTTCTTCTGCTTCAAAAAATTTTCAACTTTGTGATCAATGCATTTTAGTTTTTCATCTGTGTTCCACACTACAATGAAAGCTGCAAGATATCATGGTCTCCTGGTTCCATGGTTGAAACCCCAAAGCCCAAATGAAGGCCTCACTCATTACAGGAGTACAGTATGTATTGTGTGAATAAACAAAATTATATTTTTTTAAAAAAAGTTGTACATTCTCTACAACACTGTCTTCTCTTTCTGTGGACCATGAATTATCTGTAACATGCTATGTACAGAACTTGTGTTTGATGCTATTCCTTTTGTTAAAGAAATAGACAGTCAAGCACTGTCATTTATCAAGGCCATTTTAATGTCAAACTTGCACCATTCAAGAGATTCCACTCTGAAACTCTACAGAAAAGACAAAATTATAATCTGTCATCTACGCTACCCACAAAATTGCAGTGCTCAAATGGATATTAAAACTCTGCAATCTAAGTAGCAAAGCCTTTTGAAAACGGCTGTTCTTTTACGAAATTTAAATCTTGGAACAATGATTGATGGTATAAGGGTAATTTGCCTTCCCAAGATTTCACAAGTTCATCAAAAGCTTTATTCTTTATTAAGCAATGGCAGTGAATAAGGGCTTTCATTGTGGCAAATATCTAAATCAACACATTTTAGAAGAAAAATTTTACTCTTAGGTATCTCCATTTGGTTATCTTTATAATAGAATAAGACTCATCACCAGGATGCCAAGGGATGAGCTTATAGGAACTAAAATTTTCAAGATTTTTCCAAAAATCACTAAAATTATTTATTTCATTGTTAACATCACAGCTGGTTCTGGCATCTTTAGGGTGATTTTATTGTGTTTCTCTAAGAATATTTTAAAAGCATGTCCTTGCAAATCACTTCCTTAAATTCTATGCTGTGTCACTGATTTTCACCAAAACTGTGATCTCTGTGACTGGAACCTTCAAAGTCCTGTTCTGCACTATATCTCCAGTGCCAAGCCTGGTGTCTATCTGGTGAGGCTGTGAGAAAATGTTAATTCTTGTCTTTATTTTCTGCAGAATGCCCTTTCCCTAAGTTTGTCAAAAGCACGCATGAGCTGATACAATGGGAAAAATTATAAATGTTTTGATTTACTTTTAAATATATGGTGTGAAGCTTACCTTAGAAATCGTGTTTCTAAAACCAAACCTAAATTGTTGGATAATCTAGGTTTATTTGAGGAAATGAAAAACAACTAATAGTCAAGATGAAAAAAATGCAGAAAATTAAATTCATGTCTGTGTAATGGCTTTAGATGAGAATTGAAGACAGATTATCCAAACTCTCCCAAATAAGATAAGTTGATTTTAGCAAAGAAGTGAGTGACACAGTAAACCTTCAGTACAGTGTCCAGGCTAGAAAAGAGAGCTGTAACCTGGATGGACAAGACTCATCACTGGGAATTTACTTGGTCATTTTTTGTCAGTGCCAAGTAGCTATTTGAAAGCAGAGTTAGCACCTCTCAACCCTCCCTTGCCAATCAAGTTAAGTGTTCGATGTTGCCTGTGGAGAAGGACAACTTCATTTGTTCAGTTCACTCCACAGAGTTAAGCAGGCTTCATCTAGAAGAATTAAAGATAAGTCCTAAGATTTTGGAGAATCCGATCTGACTACATATAATCTCAATGTACCAAAATATATTTAGGTATAAAGTAAAGGAGGATAGGGTAGCAATTGTTCATGTGGATTATGGTACTGTGGTAAGAGACCTGAATTATCCATATCTGGTGCAATCAATAAAATCTGCCTCTAGTCCATATCACATATAGAAGGGACTAAAAATACTTCTCAAATACTCCCATTTATAGACAATCTTCTGTTTGTTATATTTAAACCACAATTAAGTTGTGTGTTGTGTGGTGTGTGTGTGTATATGTGTGTGCTTTTCTCTTTGTATATCCCCAATCACATTTCTATCTCTCTGTCTTGCTTACACACACACACACACACACACACACACACACACACATTGTTTTCATCTTATACCTCATCTTGCTCTAAAAATGTTTTAGGATATTTGTAAACTTTTTGAGTATTTTATGTAACTAAGTATGCATATATAGAATTTTATTTACTTCAATTAGCAGAAAAATAAAAATTTAAGATTTAATTGTACCTCTCAATGCTGTTAAATCTTCCAATTATAACAGAACAAATCAAACTGTGCCTTTTCTAAAAGTAGAGAAAAATGTGTATCTATCTGGAACAACCTTCCTTTCTTCGGTATTGGCTTTAAGATCAGCCAACACCACACACTTTTTCTTTGTGAATTTATTTTCTTAGTGAACAGGACTGTTAAGAAAGTAACCATTCACAAAATTTGTTCTCTGGCTACATTTCTGTGTTCATATCAGCACCAATAAAAAAATAAATTGATTATCTATTCTTCATAAGGCAGTAGGAAAGCCATGAAAAAATCCTGTTTGGAAGGACAGAATAAAAAAGCTGCATAAGTGTTTGTTTATGTTTTTAATATTTGACACTTAAATGACAGAACAAGACTATGATCAGATTACTGGCAGTTACTGCATTAATTCTCTGACTGCCATTAAGCTGTAAATTTTAAAGATATACTGGCAGGCTAATGTGAGCAAAGGTAACCTGGGGAAGCTGAAGAAATCCTCCTATTTTGTTAAAATGAAAAACAAAATGATTTGCTTCTATTCCATATAATTGAAGCAATCCCAGGTTTCACATTCCCTCAAAGAAGCTCATCAAAGTTAAGCAATTTTGTTACCCATCTATTAGACCCAAATGTACATGATCATCATTTCAATGATGCGATGATCACAGATACTGAGTGCATTAGGGTAGCACATCGTGTTCCTTTTTTCCTAACCTAACATGCTCAGAAGATATGAATCATATTGCTCCAAAGTTTCACATTATATCTCAGAGAAAACAGTGGGGAATGGTAGGAGGGAGAAGACGTATGTCCAAAATACTGCTGAACAGTTTGTAGATGATTTTCAAATAATTTATATTTAGTAGATAGAGTACATTGAATCTTGGACATCTCAGCAACTTTCTCTCAGTTTCACTAGTAACATTTGGAGATTCATTTTGCAGTTTTGCTCTTTTCTCTCTGTGTGCTGATTTCCCAGCTGTTTGATCTTCTGCTATTACTTATTTCAAAAGCATCTGAGCTTAAGAAGATAGTAACTGTCACAAAACTGAGTGCCAGGGTGCTGGTGTACACACTTAGTTATGTAGGCAGCAAGTAACTGAATGCTTAGAAAAAGAGTATATTTTTATGTATGAATGTGTAAGAGTTCCGTCTTTTAAATGATCTCTTATTATATCAGATAGATAAAAATATTACTTTAAAATTACCAAAATAATATCCATTATCCTTTGTATTAATACTTGATTTTCAAAAGAGCACATAACAGAATCAGTCATTTCACTTTGATTTTTTTCTAAAATATAGGCCTTAACTGTACAAACTGCTCTGCCCTGGTATGTGCTGTCTTCTACAATGAAATGAGATTCCAAAGCAGCCACTCCTAAATATTCGTCCTTGGGGTGCCTTATTATTTTCTAATATACATACATAAATTTTGTGTATTTTTTGAAAAATAAAGATTTTAAAACATGAATAAATTATTTCCTGTTTTAGGTGCTAAAGTCTTCCTCATAGCTGCCTTCTGAATTTTGCTTTTTTTAATCTAATTATAGGGACTATATATTAAGAAAATATGCATTTAAACGTGAAGCCAATAATGCTTCTAAGATTAATCTTCCAAGGTCACAATATGCAGTTCTTAATTTCATCACAAATTTCAATTTTTCTGTCAAATTCAAATTTTCATTTGCAGCTTTATTAATTACAGCAGTTTTTGGTACATAACAAGCTTTGTACTTGACTCAACGAGCTGTTACCATTAGATATGATATTCATTAATGCCCCAGCGCTCCACTTCAACTTTTTTAATATATTAATCTTTTGTCCACACTGTCTGAATAAGAAATTCCTCCTTATTACAATACCAACCCTTTGCCAGTCTTCTTGATTTTAAACTTCCCCAATTTTTGCCGTAATATTCGAGACCTAGAGGAATTTTGCCATTATTTTTCCTATGTCTTATATTAGAGTTCTTCAATATGTTCCACTTTATGTAAGTTTAAATGGACTCTTGGTCATTATCAAGGGTCAGCCTTGTAATCAGATCCAATTTTTCTATATGGTGTTCAAAGTTTTATTTCCATAAATCCATCTATTCAGTCAGCTAGTTGCAGTACTTTTTTTTTCTCATTCTTATGATAAATATGTAATTCTCGAGAGACAACCTTTTAAGATCTTCACAATAATCCTGTGAAAGTACTTGGGTCTGTGAAAGTGGTTTAAAACCTTACAAGTGGAGCTGACCACTGCATTTTTAAACACTGAATATGAACGTTACATTTTGAGTTTCTACTATTGCTTAGCAAGGTGCTACTGGGAAGTGTAGAATGTATCTAATACTCAAAATCATATACTATTAATTTTACTGATAGGGAAACTGAAGGTGAGAGTTAAATGACTCTTCTAAGATCACAAAAGGCAAAACCTAAATTCAAAATCAAATCTCTCTAATGCAACATTCATACACTTTTAAAAATTCAGCTACTTTCACTGTTCTTGGCCCTTTTTTTCTTTAAATACAATCCACTTACAGCATTCATAATTCTTACTATTAAGAAAAAAACTGGCAATGGTTTCAAATGTTGAAAAATGCAACTATTTCTCTTTTATTATTTAATCTTTTTAATGATATGTTTTAATGTCACTTTATTTTCTGAAATCAAATGAATGTTTACAGACTCATTTTTGGTAAATGTGAATATTTGTGCATTATCACACACGCATACATGCGTGTAGACATGTATGTATGTGCATATGTAAATGTTTTGCTTGTCAGGGATGACTCCTACTTATAGATATGAACAGGTATACATATGTGTTTCTACATAAGGCACAATCATATACATTGAAGCATTACTTTCTTGGTATGTACATGGATGGGATAAACAAATTTGCCACTCTGCACAAATAAAATCTAATATTTTGACCATTAAAGAGAATATGTGTTACATTAAGTGGAATAATTTTCTGGTTCTTCTTCTTTGCCTTTAAGTGGTATGAACATTCAGAAGTCATAAAACATGTATTAACAATAGTCTGTACAATTATTTTTAAAATGTCTTTAAATGCTTTCTTTAAAAAATATGTAAGCTCTGAATGTCTAAATATCTTAAATGTTTCAGGTAAATTATATCTTTCAGGACTGTTACACACTTATGTGACCAATGTCAAAATATTTTTCTGAGTGAAGGTTAGATAACATTTAAGAATGGAATATGGTAATACTCCTTTTCAACATCAAATTACAGCAAAATATATTTAAAAGTAAATGTTTACAACAATTCCTATTTTTCACACATACTGCATATTTGACTCATAATTGAATTTTTAGAACCTTAATAATCTATATTGAGAATAAATAACTGAACAAAACATTTATTGACAGTTATTAATTTTTGAGCATTATTTTTCCTAATATGAATTTTCTGACAATTTAAGGTTGAAAATGATTATATCAATTAAATTTTATTTAAAATGGAGATTTGCTTAAAATAAAATGTTATAGGAATATAGCTCCTTCTCCACTTCAAACTCTACTCCATAGTAGAACTAATAAAATAGCAATTAAGAGATCTTAATTTTCACAGAAGATAATTTGGATAAATACAAAAGTTCTTCGTAACAATAAAAACATTTTAGGATATAATATTTAGCTGCCTATGACTAATTAAATAGAAATAAAATGTATTTTAAGAGGTTATAATTTTAGAGAACTTTACATACTATTCTATGTAAAGGTTTAATGAATTCTTAAAGTTATTGTTAAATACTCATACAAGCATCCACAAATACACACAAATATCCATACTTTTCAAGAGCCCTTCAATAGCTTTTTCTGTCTTTTGTATAAATATATTTTTGCTATTTGTACTTTCTCGTGTACACTTTTCCCCTTATTTATTTTTTGATGGTGCTAGGGACTGCACTCAGGGCCTTGCACATGCATGCTCTACCACTGAGCTACACTCCAGCCCTTTACCCTTTCTATTTGATATTGTCAGTGAGCCATGATATTACACTTCAAATTCCCTTATTTTTTCTATAGTTTATTTCCTAACAGCTATAATAGCTTCCCATTGATTCATTTATTCAACAAGTATTATTGAGTGTGTACTATATATAAGCTGACGTGTAATTCATCATCTGAATGCATACTCCTTTAAGAGTGAAAGAGGATGTTTTTAACAATCATGTCAGGTCAGCAGGCATGAACCAGATGGTTCTGGGTACCTGGGAGTGCAGGAATCTGGTCTCACCATGCAGTAGGCCCATGTCAACATGCCCTCATGAACTGTATAATCCAGGATAAAATGAACCCTTAAACAACAGGGGTATGAACCATTAGGATCCATTTTTATGTAGATTGCTTTGGGTTTTGTTTTTTGGAAATTTATGATTTGAAGAAACTCACAAACTGTATAGCCTAGGTATATTGAGAAATTTAAGCAAAGGTTAGGTATGTCATCAATACATGTAACATGGGTCACAGTATACTTTATCATATATTACAACACAATAACACAAATCCAGTTTAAAAAGATAGCGTTATCAAAGCTTACACAAATGCCGACTGTATAAGACACCTTTTACAGTGGAAAGAAATGTAAATAAATGTGAAGAAACAGCAATGATTTGTAATTGAATAAAATTAACCATAGTACACATCAAACTGTTGTTAGCAATTTTGTAGCTACTTCCTGTAGCTATTGCAGTAAAGTCATGCAGGGAGGATGTCATGCTAATCATCTCCACATAAGCACTTCCTCTCTCCAGTCAATTGCTCATTGTAGTAAAAACTGATCTTTTGCATTTCTCATACAGTTTCCACCATACAAATATAAACAACATATAAAGTACAGGTTAAAGTCTATTGCTTATATAAAGGTTTCTGGTCAACAGCAGATATTTTGTAGTTAAGTTTTGGGGAGTCAAACATGATATCTGGATTTCAATAGGTAGCCAGAGAGTGAAAAGGTCCAGGAGTAGCCCCTCAGCTGCTGCTGGCCTGGTTACCAACATAGGTCTTGAAGAGCCCCCCGTGGTACTGCCAGCCCCATGGCCATCTCTGCAGCCATGGCCAGCAAGGCTGAGACCCAGTAGCTATCATCCCATACCAAAGCCCTGCTCACACTAAGTCCCACTACAGATAGCAAAAAAGGGAACAATGACTTGGTTGGCCTGGAAAAGGCAGCATTGCCAACAGAACAAGTGGTCCATGTAAGAAAGATTTTGGGAACAGCAAATAGTTCAATGTGAGAAACATAAGATTTTACCAAAAGTAATGGCACCAAAGAAGATGTATTTGCACATCAGAATCCCCTAAAGAATTAACTCCTTGAAGTAGCTTCCTACTGTAGGTGATAGACTATAGGATTTGATATAGTTGAAGAAGAGAATGTAGAGACAGCAAATGTTAAAGACCCTGAGAATTTCCCATTCAAGGCAGTAAATATACAGCAAACCACGACCATTACAGACGCTATCTACAGGTTAGGGCTCCTCCACTCAATTACCAGCAGAATGCATGGAATAGTGTGTGAGGAAAAGAATGAGAGATTAAGCCCAGCTCTTGCCCTACCATAGGTAAAAGTTCCCACTGTATACTACATGAGCATTGACCACAGTAGTCCAACCCTCCTGTGCAGGAAGAAGTGACACAGGATGCTTACAAACAGGGTGTAGAACAAGGTAGACCCAGTGAGACAGAATACGTATTGCAGATCAGGATTCTTCAGGGTCCCTCTTCAGCAGAGAGGGATTAGAGCTAATGGCAATGAAAAGGCTACGAAAAACCAAGGAGATGAAACACAAGGTCAGCAACCACCTCGAAATTTTTACTGACCCCCAATTAACTCCAATTACAAAGTACAGGTGCCCAAAAAATCCTATACTAGAAGATGTCCAGGATACAAAAGCAGCTGATCCACTTCCTGAGAATTCGTTAGCTCCTGAGGCTATGAAGGCCAGGGCTGAATAAATGTCAGCTTACTATCTCTATTGTCATTATGCCATGCAGCAAGAAGACAGAACTCCAGCAATCAAAGATTGGAGCTGAGAAAAGAAGTGCTTGCTTTTTGCCTCCTGACCAGTTAACTAGAACTGTCTGCATTAACTATGTAGAATAGATTGTTTTTTTAACCTAACGATGTTATTTTGGTAATAAAAATGTGTGTTTTCTCAAAGCATAATTTTTTCTCAATATATCTTTAAAGTTTCTGTAATTGTTTCATGTCTGATCAAACTGGGATTTTTTTTTAACTTTAGTTATAATTTGGAGTAAAAGTGACTTTTAAAAGGTCAGTAAATTTGGGATGGAGCGGTGGCTCAGCGGTTTCAGCGCTTGCCTGGCAAGCACGAAGACCCAGGTTCAAACTCCAGCACCACATACACAACTGAGTGTTGCTCCAACTAAGGCCATGCGAAAAACTAAAAAAAGTGGTTTCTCTCTTTCTCTGTCTCTCTCACTGTCCTTCTCTCTTTATATAAAAAAAAGTCAGTAAATTCTAAGCAAGCACCTATTAATAAAGGTCTCAGTTAATTTTTAAGAAAGTCTTCACAGATTGTTAATTGAGCAGAGATAGGAACCCCTAAGGCCCACATTGTTCAAGGTTTAACAGTACAAGTTAGATCCCCCCCAAAATATATATATATACATTTAATAAAAACATGTGTCATCAAGGAAATAAGTATAATTCTGAGTTGTACAAAACTGAATGCAGATTGTGAGGAGGGGCTAGGATAATCACATCATTTTGGGGAAGTGATGTTGAAGTTGAAACATGAAAGATTAAAAGAGACATTGAAAAAAGTGTACAGAGGGTGAGCAGGGTTCTACAGTAACCTGCTGGAAATGACCTCGCCTGGTAAAGGAAATCAGGGATATTAAATCCTGAGGCAAGAGAGCTTGAAGTTGACTTCAGATCTCAAGAATCTCATTGGAGCCAGGTGCACTGGAATATGTCTGTAATCCCAGTGGCTCAGGAGACTGAGGCAGGAGGCTCACAAGTTCACAACCAGCCTCAGCAATTTAGTAAGGCGCTAAGCAACTTCGTGAGACCCTGTCTCAAAACAAAAGAATAATAAAGGGCTGGACATATGGCTCAGTGTTTAAGTGTCCCAGAGTTCAATCCCCATTACCAAACCAAACCAAAGAAAATAAACAAACAAACAGATAAAGAAAAAAAAAAACCTCACAAGAATGATTGGTGATAATCCCAGGAGACATATTATGCAAAATCTTCTAAGACATGAATTTTTAATTCTAATGTATATCCTTTAAGCAGAAAATGGTTTTATCTCATTCTTAAACATATCACTCTGTTACATGGAGAAGAATTTATAGGCTTAGCAGCAGTCATGTAGGAATATTTATAATTGTATTCCAGGATGATGATTATGATGAGGAGCCAGACAAGAACACTGGCAATGGGAATAGAACAAATAGACTAACTCAGGACGCATCTTGATCAGATTTTCTCTCTGGACCTTCAAGCTCCCTCTCAATCTGAACTTCAGGACAATATCTAAAATTATCTTTTAATTTTTCAGCATTGGTATTTACTGTATACATAAAACTCAACAAAATTAAATAATAATCTCAAAATAATGTTCTTGAAATCTCTGTGTCCTTTGGTATTCCTTATCTCAATGGTGATATCCTGCCTAATTCAGGAAAGAAACTAGAAACTACATAAAAGTACCCCCCCTACTTACCACAAATACAATTCATTTATCTACATTTTATTCTCTAAATTTCTGGAATCCACCCTGTTCTTCATTCCTAGTACTGTACTTTTACTGGATAATGATAATTAAATCCATCCAATAGCCCCTTCAAGGAAAAAAAAATATTGACCTGTTTCTTCAATCCCACATTCTCTCAGCTTCTCCCCAGGATTCATGTTACTAAATGGAAGAATTAGGATCAATTCTTTTGTTAAAATATCTACAAAACTTTAGTTTACTTTTCTCTCCGCTGGAACAATTGATTTTGATAATTGACCAAAGATAAGTGTCCACTATTAGAGAAGATTGCTCCCTTGGTTTTCCTTTTTGGTTGTATGTTAATGCAATATTACTTAGTTTAGAACCACATGCTTGGATGCTTGTTGTTAAAGTGTCAAAGACACATTGGTTCCCCTAATCCAGACCCACTGAATCCTCTATATCATAACAGCTAAGTATCACTGAAAAGAAAATAACAAACCTAGTGCTCATCTAGCAAAAAGCTTTAAATTTTTGGCTTCTTAAACAAGTACATAATACATCTGTACAGTTACAAGTTTGGAATATTGTATTGTTTGTGCTGCTGTAATCAAACCATATTTTTGTAATACAAATAAAGAATCTTCAGAACCTATCATTCAATTTATTTCAGAAACTTTAATGAAGTTTATTTAAGTTAAAGCTCATTATTATTTTGCATTTGCAAATAAACTACTGCTTTGAAGTTTCTGTATTTTGAGAAATATGGGCTTTTAGGTTCACTTACTGCTCTCATAAAGAAATACCTATTAAAATAAACTTTATAGGAGAGATCATTTCCCTTATGGCAAATACAAATGTTTTCTAAAATAATCTATGTGCATGCAAACATCTTGTGTGTGTGTGTGTGTGTGTGTGTGTGTGTGTGTTTTAAGTTTCTGGATCTTTCTTTCCACTTTTTATATTTCCTCCTTTTTGTTTTTTACAGTAAAAAGCAAAGATTAATAAAACTTCAGAAGTGATGAAAATAATTCAGTTGGCTCTGAGAGAGAAAGGGTTTGGGTAAGTCATTGTAAAGAATGGCCTCATAGCATTTACAGAAGATTTCATTTAAAAAAAAAATCTTTAGGTCAAAATAGTAGGAAATACTTCAAGCTATAGATTATACCATTTGAAGTATATTAAAGCACAGAAAACTTTATTTAAATGTTATCCAATGAAAGTTCTTAATACAATATCTCTCACTTAAAAAGAATCCTTAGAGGAAATACAAGGTAAAAATTGTATGCAAACTGGGGCTGGAGCCATGTCTCAGAGGTTATAGCACTTGCCTGGCATGCGCAAGTACGCAGGCTCAAACCCCAGCTCCATGTACACAAGTAAGTGTCAGAGCAATGAAAGCCATCTGAAAAACTCAATAAAAATTTATTCTCACTGTCCTTCTTAAAAAAACAAAATTGTGCGCAAACCACCACTGAACTCTAGCAACATTAGAAACTTGCTTCTCGCATTAAAAAAAGATTTCCTGTAGATACAAAGCCAAGGGACCTAAACTAAGAAATATAACAAGTAATGGAAACATTTATCCAGGAGAAAAAAGAATAAAGTTACTAAGGTGGAAGGTGGCATATATTGTTTTTTACCTCTATTTTTTTATTTTTTATTTTTGAACAATCTTACAAGATTTTAACAAAATAATATAAAATGTGTATATATTCTGGATATTGCAATTACCCCCAGGAGTGCCCCCCCAATTACCCTCCCTTATTTTACCTCTATTTTTCATTCTCTACTTCACAAAATTCACGTGAACAGCAAGCCAGATAGACATCTTTTACTGTTCAAGGGTCTCTTCTAAAGAGTGCCTCAACCCTTCCCCTGGAATGGCCCTGCAGATTTCTTCTGGTTCAACATTCCAGGCAATAGCTGAACAAAGTGGCAGTATGTTAAAGACCTAAGAACTGGCAGACATTCATTTTACCTTGGAATATGTAGTTCCGCAAAGGACAAATGTGTTGGAGGAAAGAAAGTATAAAAAAGATATATAAACCATTCAAGTACTACTTAAATATATTTTGTTGAATATTCATGGGAGTCCAAGAAAAATGCAAACTGTACATTAAATTGATAAGGAAAAAGGTATAAATGATTTTGTGAGCTTACTGAAACCAGTTAAAGATGTTGCAGTAAAAACTTAGTGAAAATAGCAATAAATAGTTAGATGTAAATTATTGTTGAAAATTATTTTTAAAAATACTTTGAAAAAATATCCAAAATCTTGATTTAAATATCTAAATATTAATGAAGTCTTAAAAATGAGGTAATTGTGCAAAATTTGAGAAAAATATCAGAGTACTTAATTTGTTTTCTGGTATCCTCTTGAAATCTACTAATTGCTACATTAATTATCCTTTCTAAGAAAAGAACACTATTTATACCTGTGAAAATGCAAATTCCTGAATCAACATTCAATATTCGGTCAGTTCTGCAGTAACTATATGTATGTACATTTATATGCATACACATAAACATAAAAAGACACAAAAACTCAGTACCAGTGTTCACAAACATTGGAAGTCAGTTTTTAAGAAAACAAGATGATTTTGAATATTCAAAATGTAGACTACGTATAAAGATAATTGGTTATACATGTGCCTGTCCCATTTAGAAGAAACTTGCAAATACAGAGCTAGTAGTGTATTTAGGTACATAAAAACATGTAGGAGGAAAGCTGGATTTTCAGTAAAACATAATAGATCCAATATAGAATTTATCACCATTCTCTTCCAAAAACTCACATAAGTGAAAGTAAGGACATCAATAAATGCATACATGTTCACACGTGCACACATGCACACACACACACACACTCATACACAAATTTGGAAAACTGAAATCCTGATAGAAATGTCAATGACAAATTAAAGCTTGAGTTTTGACACATGACTGAAATAGAATTTAGGAGATTTGAGAAAGATAAATGCTAATAATCCATAATTTTTCCTAATGCATAATCCTGGAAAATCCAGGAATTTAAGAGTTAGGAAGTATCACCAATGGTAAGCTGTTTATTTTTCTACAAAATAGAAAAATTAGTTTAAAGTTTGATTGAGAAGCCATTACATATGCTGACAGAAGATAAGATGTATACTGTGGACAACTTGAATCAGAGAAGCTCTGGATTTTTGAAGTACCACCCGGAGTTAAAGGTGAAAACACCAAAAGGAGAGGGGGATAAAGGACGCAGAGCATCCTGAGCACATATCCCAGTATGGCTCCCAGCACACAGCAAAGTAACACCATACATTTGAGGAGGAGCTCCAACATGAAAGACTCAGACAGAAAGAATAAAACATTGATAAGGAACAACAAGTACATAGAACAGAGAGACCAGCATAAAAATATAAGACAAAAAATCGGATATTATAAAGAATATTTCCAAAGTAGCTTTAGGAAATTAATATATGATTGTAAACAGGTTAAAACTCAATAGACTAGAAGACAAATTTGAGGAAATATTCCACAACAAGCAACAATAAGACAAAGTAGGCATTTTACAAAAATGTGATACTGCAAAAGAATACATCCTTAAATATTTCTGGGAATGAACTGAGTGGAGTTAGATAACTCTTTTAAGAGACTGGTTCATGCAATAGTAATAGGCACCATCATAATTGAAGGAGTGAGAAAGGAGATCATTATGAAATCAGGGGAGACTTCTAGTGCATTAGAAAGGAAATAAAATGACAACATATAACATGGTTTAACCGTCAATAAAATGTAAGATGATGATAGTGTACGGAGTGACTGCAGAATTAAATATGATTGCATTATAAGCATACTGGAAGAATGAGGAAGGAGAATGTATTGAGCTATCAAGCACAAAGGCTATGTTAAGAAAGGTAAAATTTTTTATCACATTAGAAAACCAAAGAAAATATATGGTTGTAGCTCAGTGGTAGAGCATTTATATAGCACATGCGAAGCCCTGAGTTTGCAACCCAGCACAGAAAAAAAATTATAAGAAAATAAGAATATTACATATTATTTATATGAATGTGTGTGTGGCACATCTGTATGCCAAGGAACAGCTATAGGCCAAACTGACAAAAAGAAAATGGGAAAGAATAATAGGGATTAGGAAAGATATTGTTCAATTTTAAAAAATTGACAGAACCATTTGATTTAAAAATATAAATACACAGAACAGTGACAAAATTAAAAGTCCATGTTAAAATAATACTGAAAAGAAATACAATAAATTAGTAATATCAGGTGACCTAGGCAGTGAGAATCTCTTCATTACACTGCACATTATTAAACTCTTCTTGAATGAACCCACCTTACTATTATAATCAGCTAAAAGGACTGAGGAGAAAACTGAGGAAACAGCTATACAAAAAAATAAAGAAAAACAAAAATAAAACTTACCATCATGAGGAAATCATGACACTGGAGAACACGAGTCAGTTCCAAAAATAGAGATATAGCTCATCATTTCACTTATTTTATGGGAACCAATATGCTCATAAAGGAAAACGACTCGTTCTTTGGGAATTTTAAAGATTGCTAATAAACTTTAAAAACTGATTGGACAATCTGGGTAAATGGGTTTGACATCTTGTTTAAAAAGAAACTCTTCCATTAAAATTTTTTCCATACATTTTTCAACACTGAATATTAGTCTCACTTCATCAGTGTGAAGCATTTTTCTCTAAGTGAGAACAGATGGTTTTTATTACTAATTCACAAGATTTTTCCCCCAATAATGCCGACTGAAGTTATAAATGGGATTTCCCAGGCTTAATTCATATCAGGCCATATGTTTAAGAGAAATTGTGCTTACTCATAGGAGACAGGAAGGGATGTTAAGCAAAAACAGGCCTTTCTGAAATCTGAAATATATTGCAAAGGTTCTCCAACTATCAGAAAAGAAGCATCTGTTCCCTGCTTTGTTCACACAGCTTGTTAGTAAATGGCCAAGGGTGCCTAGGCAGTGCTTTCTCCCCAGGTCAAAAGAAATAACTGGGGGCTGGAGCGGTGGCTCAGCAGTTTCCGCGCTTGCCTGGCAAGCATGAGGACCCAGGTTCAAACCCCAGCACCACGTACACAACTAAGTGTTGGAGCAGCTAAGCCCATGTGAAAAACTAAATAAAGTTGTTTCTCTCTTTCTCTGTCTCTCTCACTGTCCCTCTCTCTTTAAAAAAAAAAAAAAAAAAAAAAAAAAGAAATAACTGTGCTCAAACATCACAAATGGGTTCCACTCAAGGTTTCCTAAAACAGCAAAACAGTCCTGGTATTAAGAGAAAATGTTATGAATTTTTAATTTGAAAGCATGCCACATCTCTCTGAAACTCCAGCTTCTTGAATTCTGCCCAAGATGAACTAGATGCTCATGACTGAGCTTATATTTAAAAAAATAATTAAGAATGCATGAACTCATCAATAACATAAGATTTGTTAAGTTAGTCCCATCTTTAAAGAATGCAGTGGTGTTTTCCAAGTTGTATTCATTAATCTTTTTTTTTTTTTAAAGAAAGAGGGACAGTGAGAGAGACAGAGAAAAAGAGAAACAACTTTATTGAGTTTTTCACATGGCCTTAGTTGCTTCAACACTTCGTTGTGTACGTGGTGCTGGGGTTTGAACCCGGGTCCTTGTGCTTGCCAGGCAAGCGCCGAAACCACAGAGTCACGGCTCCAGCCCTATATTCATTAATCTTGATGTTAATCATCTATTTTTGTCTCCTAAAACTTGACTTTTGTTTGATTTTAAAGATATGTACTAATTATAAAATTATAGCTGTACATCATTTGGGGCACTATTTCAGAACACCTCCTTTACAATTTTCAGAAAATGATTGAAATAATCATACTGTATATTCTTGTTAATAAGACTGATTGTGCCAGGAAAACACTAAAGGAAGGGAAATATTTTTTTGGTAAGGGTTTTGCAAAATTTTCTACAAGAAAAAAACCCCACAATTATCTTCATCAATCAGCTCACATATGTTCATACAAGAAAATTCTCTCTGTGGCTCTCTTGTTCTTTTTCTCTAATTCTTGCTTCATTAGAAACTATTGATTTTAACAAGTATTGAAATTCTGTAGACTATTTCTGGCTTTCCTGCTTGTGTGTTTGTATTTCTGTGTATGTCTTTGGATTATTAGTCTGATTAAAAGGAAAGCATATTGGGTTCGTTTGCAGACAATTTTCAATAGCATTTTAACAAGAATAGGAAGAAAATTGATGAAAAATAAAGCAAATAGCTTGAATCATTATTTTGTTATTGTTTTCATAGGTAAAAAGTTCAGACAGCAAATGTTGCTAACCACATCTCCAAAGCATGTAACTTTGAGAAACATGACAAGTTAAATCTCCTTGTTAAATTAAGGACAATTAGAAATAAAATTTCCAATAGTATAATTAGAAATAAGAAAACAGAGTTAGGCAATGTATCACAAAACAGTTGGTTTAAAGCAAAATATTTTTCTTCTCTTCTTGGAGTTAAAATAAAGCCCAAGATCTTTTAAGAAACTTTTGTAGCTAGAAATTTGTTTTAACTTATGAATATAGAAGGACCAATAGAAATCCATGCCAACATGATCTATGCATAGAGTATTTTCACAAAAGCACGCAGACACATTCACTTTTTTTTAAGAAAGGTTACTTACCTTTAAAAATTATAGTATGTGCAATATTGCATCCAAATGTTTAATTTCAAAATTAGAGGAAACTATAATCCATGATATAGAGAAGTGGGCAATTTGGTAGAAAATATGGTTTTACATAGATAGGGACTTGTTCCATTGTCCTATTAATGAGGAAAGGCTAAGAAAATCACTTTTATCAATTTATAAATATGAAAGAAAATGTATATCTTAAGAAAATGTTCTCCTATTCACTTAATCTCATTCACTTATAACACTGAATAAATATTTATTGAAGGTTATTCCATGCTAAGTGTTGTATCATTCGTGAAAGGCACAAAATAAAATGGTTCCTTAGTGCACTGGAAGGGTAGTTGCAAAAGTAAGGGCATTAATCTATGAGGACAGGAAAAGATGTTAACTACTGTTGCCTGTAAAATGCCACAGTCATATTGTCATTTCATATGACATTTTAGATAACACATTGAATAATTCCACCAAACTAATATTGGTGAACTATGGGATAGTACTGGTAATAGAAGGAGAGGAAATGAGAGAAATGGATACATAAATAGATACCACTTATAGATATTACATATCCTGGCTTATATGAACAAATATAGAAATACATATGTGACTTCATCAGGAAGCTGTAAATTCAATGATACTTATCAAAGGATTTTATGCATGATATCATTGTGATTATGATAAAATAAGATTCTCATATAAGTACATGTTGAAATACTCATGAAACGATAAGTTATATGAAATTTGTTTCAAAGTAAAACACAGTGGAACAGTGTGTGGAGGTGGAGTTTCAATACATGAGATAAAAATGGTCTATGTTAATATTGGTTGAAAGAATAGATGGGCCCAAGAGATTAATGGGATTTTTAATTTTTGTATTTTATTTGAAAATGTCCATAATAAAAGTTATAGAGGTCACACAACTCATTTGTAATTTAATATATATTTTAAACTATGTAACTTTGAGTATTTGATAATTAAAGTCACAGTATTATTAATAAAGCATTTTTTAATTTTTAATTTTCATTAGTTAATATGAAAAAATAGTAACGGTAAACTGGAATGAAAGAAAGGCTTAAAATAAAAATTTGGCTTCTGTATACTTTGGCGTATCAATATTGTCTTTCACACTGATAACATAACTTATGGCCATTAAACATATTTCATGTCTCATATATTATATCCAGAGCAAAGTTTATCTATTATTTGTTTATACTATATATTTGCTTAAAGAATTCTCAATGGAAGTTGCTATATTAACAATTAAAAAGTCAATGTGTTGTTATAGTGCTACACACTGCAATAGACTAAGAATTAGATTTTTTGAAAACAAGATTATAAAAATGTAATATAGCCATAAACAAATTATTTTAATATTATTTAATATATTGAATTTTCAAAAGCTATGAAATGTTTTAAAATCCAACAAAGTATAGAGTTATTATAACTTTATCATATATGTACATATATATTTAATTATATAGTTTGAAGCTTAAAAATAATAAATATTAAACCTCGGTATCTCTGTTTGATAGAAGACATTACATATTTTCTATTTTTATGCAATAGGGTCTATTTAATTAATATATTAACTTATTTATTTCCTCTCCAAAGTGGAGCATTGACTTCTTGGGGTTCTTGGTGAGTTCTGTATCAATCTTCAGTGAACTGGAACATGTGAGATAATGGGTTGTTTATACACTGTAAATCTACTTTCAGTGAGCTGGAAATGTAGTAGATAATAGGTTGTTTATGATTTGCAAATCTGTTCAGTGAGCTGAAAATTTGTCAGATAATGGGCTGTTTATGAATTCTAAATCAATATTCAGTGAGCTGGAACTCCGCTAGATAATGGGCTATGTATGAGTTGTAAATCTGCTTTCAGTGAACTGGAAACATGTTAGATAATGGGTTGCTTCTCAGTAGTAAATCCATTTCAGTGAGCTGAAAACATGTGAGGCAATGGGTTGTTCCTGAACTGTAAATTTGTTTTTTAGTGAACTGAAAGCCTATTTAATAAAAGACTATTTATTTGTTATAAATCTGTTTTCAATGAGCATGAAATGTGCTAGAATAATGGGTTCGTTTTGACTGGAAGATCCCACTTTACTGAACTAGAAATGTATCATTTAATAGATTCTTCATGAGTTGTAGATCCATGTTCAGTGATTTAGATATATGGAATGATGCTTTCCTGTTTATATAAGTCTTGCAACTTTAATCTATTTTCAGCACGTTGTTCTCTGCTGAATAATGATCCTCCTTGATTATGGTTAATGGAGTGGAAAACTACTAGAAGTCTGTTTTCAATGAAGTGGTCCCAGACTGGTTTTTGAAGTACAATACATTTTGTTAATTTTTTACAGCTATGAAGTTAAGTTCCCTTGGTACTCAGGAAATACTACAAAATGTAGAGACTACAGTTTGAGCCTCAGTGGATTTCCACTCAAACAGACATGGGTTACACTAAGAAACAGAGTTTTTGAAAACAGAATATTCAAGAGTGAGTACCACCTATGTGTTCAACATGGGCACCCTCCTGAATTTCAGTACAGTGACAACATAGACAAGAATGAAACAAAGGTATGTAAAATAAAACTATAGTAGTTATTAATTTAAAGTGTGTGCCTTTCCTTATCTATGCATTTCCGACAGCTTTCTTTTGGTCAGTTGCCTGCTTTTAGCTTCGTTTTCAGATTTGATATATTCTTCAATTAGTTGGTGATTTGGGGCTCTCTTTACATTTAAGTGGGAGTTATTACATAGCGGATTAGAAGCTCTATGTTGAACATGTATCTGATGCAAGATGCTCAGGTCTTATTGATAGGTGATCTCAAATCACTAAATCTTGAAATCTAAGTTCTGAGTCCAAACAATTTCTCTTAGAAAAATCCTCCAGTACTCTATTTGGGCCAATTGTTAACTTTAGATATAAAGCAAATGACATGGAATAGACTGGGGGAATTTCAAAAATTTTGTTTTAGCTCTGTCACCTCACCCCAATAAAACAAGGACTCTGAAGACCAGATGTTCTCATGGCTTCCTCAGAGTGAATGGTTTACTTTTTATTTCTATTCCTGGTTATGGTCACTTTTAATCTTAATTTCCTTTATTTTTTAAGGATTTTTTGGTAACCTATTTCCTATGATTTCCAATTTGGTGATATTCCTCCTCACTGTTTCCTTTGTCTTTTTGTTTCTATTTTTCATTTTTTGTTTTTTTTTTATTTTTATTTGAACTGAATTTACGAAGCACAAGTAGATAAATGCGTGCCATTGTTTATATTGTTAATATTACTGTTTATGTTTCTCATCCTGTTTTTGTTAGTTCCTGAGTTCCCTGCTATGAAATCCATTGTCTCTTGTCCCTTCTCATAGGCAGAGGTCAAAGAATTTAATCAATTAATACAGTCTTGTAAAAAAATATTGAAACTATGTAGAAATAATTATTAAAAAATTAAAAATGGGGCTGGAGCCGTGGCGTGGTGGTTACAGTGCTTGCCTGGCACGCACAGGTACACAGGATCAAAACCCAGCACCCACATACACAACTAAGTGTCAGAGCAATGAAAGCAATGTGAAAAACTCAATAAAAATTGATTCTCTGTCTGTCTCTCTCTCTCTCACATGCACGCTCTCTCTCATTGTCCTTCCCTCTTCAAAAAAAAAAAAAAAGGAAATTAAAATGGTAAATAAATATTAATAATTTAGTTTCCTTTTTAGGTTTCTATTTGTTTCTTCATGTCAGCAATTCAACTGTACAAAGGATACAGAATGGTAGCAACACAGGTCCTAGACTCTATGAAATGAAAAAAGGCAAGATAGATTTCCCACCTCTGTAATGGAGAAATTGCATGGAGTACAGATGTCCTATTAAGAATGGTATGGTATCACTAGTATTTTAAGGATATGAGTCCACAAAGTTAGTTTAAGCATTTCTACTGTATTTACACCCATATGTAAGCAATATAGATAATTCTGAGATATTTCTTCTCTGATAATTACCCTCTACTTACACGTATGTTTTAGGCTTGAGACAAGTTTAACCTTTTTCCTTATTTCACATACACATGTCACTTTTAATAAAACTTACTATGTCTTAGATTTAAACTACCCCAAGTTATGATATGCATAAAAACCATTGTTTTAATTTGAATATTATTAAACATAATAAGAAAAAAGACACTAGAATGTATACCTGATTTAAATAGTTTGTATAAGGAATCAGAATATTCATCTTGACTATCTTTTATGTCCTGAATATTTTGTTCATAAACTTGGACATACTTTATCTAACAAGGGTCATTTTAGTATCACTTGGAAGAGAAAAAAATGTAGAATCAAAGTGATTTTTTTAATCACTAAGAAAATTAATGAAATGCTGAAATGCAATGCTGAGTTAATTTTAGGTATGGCCAAGGTCTGGGATTTATATAATTTCTTGTAGATATTAATACAAATTATACTTATAGTGTGGAAACATATCATTTTCATTAGACTGATGTGAATTTTTGCACAAATAAAAAAGAAACTCAATAGGAAAGATTCTGAAATTTCATAATATTCCCTATAGCAAACTATTTTTACCTTGGCAGTGAGAATCTGTTTTCAAGTGAAATTTGTGAAACTTTCCCTCAGGTCTAAAATATCAGTTCTCAGAGGTAACTCCATTCCTGCTGAGAGGAATTTAGAAAATTTTTACAAATATACCAAGAAAATTGCCAGTGGTGATCATTTTAGTGAGGTGTTGCAAATGCCTTAGATTGAAAAACTACTGATAACAAAAAAGGTACAGAGTAGTAACTTCTAATAATGATGATTAGTTTGAATATTTGTGATACACAGATGGGTGAAGGATAGTGGTTAAGAAAGTGTAGTAACTTTATAAAAATTATCTTTGGGGGTACTAAGAATTGAACCTAGGATCTCACACATGAGTGCTCTACCACTAAGCTACACCCTGAATCCTCTTTATTTTACCTTGAGACAGGGTCTTGCTAAGTTGCCCAGACTAGTGTTGAAGTTGGGATACTCCTCCCTCAGCCACCTGAGTCATGGGGAATAAAGTGTGTACCAACACACCTGGCTTATGAAAATAATTTTAAATAAAACACCGTGTAGCCTTCACAACAAAACAGAATATACAATATTTTTAAACAATAATATATTAAATGGCATGCAATATAAAAGAATAGCTATAAATTTGCAACCAAGAGTAAGTGATGTTTTTGGTATTTGACTTACTGAAATTGCCTGAAAATCTCAGAGTTCCTATTAAGATGCTGAAAACAATTCTGACTGGAATGAGGTGGAATCTCAGTGCAGTTTTGATTTGCATTTTTCTGATTGCAAGTAATGTAGAACACTTTCTCATTTATCTACTGACTTTTTGAACATCCTTACTGGATGAATGGATCCAAAACTGTAAAAGATTACACACACACACACACACACACACACACATACACACACAATGGAGTTGTACTCAGCTATTAAGAAAAAACATATCATGGTTTGCAGGTAAATGGATGGAAATGAAAAAAAATAATGCTGAGTGAAACAAGCCAAACACACGGACTTAAGGGTTGAATGTTTTCTCTCATGTGTGGAATCTAGAGTAACACCTAAGACAGGATTAAAGTTACTCACGTTTAATCACTAAATCTACCAAATTTGAAGTAACACATAAGCTGTGGGAATTATAGGTATAAAGGGGGCATGAAGTGGGAGGAGGAAAAACGGAGGAAAAAGGAGGGTTATCAATACTATAGAGTATACTTGACTCCCATGAGAAGCCAAAATATACTCAGACTAGTTTACGAATCTAGAAATTTCAATAATTAGAATACATATATATGGTCATTTATATCTGTAACATGGGAGAATTACAGAGACAAGAGATTGGGGAGTGGGTGAAGAGGGGGAGATCCTGGGTGTGGATTGAGTTTCAGCTACTCTGTCATTATCTATGCATGTATGAGTGTGAAACAACAAATCCCTTCAACATGAAGACTATGCTGAACCAATTAAAAAAAAGATGCTGAAAACCAAACAGAAAGAAAAACAAGCATTGAGTAAATTGCAGATTACTGTAGACAGATCATGTTGGAAATATGAGGGTTATTAACATTCTTGAGTGTTCACCACAAGTGGCCTTCAGAGAATTACAACACTCCAGTGACTCAGGCAAAGACCCCAACATATCTGCTCTAAACAGAAGCATCAGAGTATGAGACTTAAATAAAAGGGCAATGTGTAGTGTGGTTTCTCTTGAAGTAAAAATCATTCTTACTTTCTGAAAAATACTGAAAATTTTTCACTGTTTCGCAAATAAGATTTGCTGGATGCCAGGATGCAAACCATCTGAAATGAGAAAATTGTGGGATTCCCAAATCCCTCAAACTGAACACTACCTAGAAAATGGAAAGAGTCAAAAATTGAAGGTAAGCACTCATGCAGTGATTTTTCCCTTCAACTATTCTCTCTAAATCCACAAAACGTCCTTCAAAAAAGGAAAACAAAATAACACACGAAAGAAATGAAAGGAAAATAATTGCCTTATTTTTAAAATATAGTAAAACATCTTTTGCCTATTTTATATCCTGATTATAACTAATAATTCAAAATGCTAAAACTATTGTTCTCTTTCAGAATTTTATTTAAATAAGAAAAACCAATTTCATCATAACATAAGCAGGCACTATTAAGAAACAGATAAACCGATCTGTAGTTTTTCCATTAACATACTATCACAATTCATCTCTATGCTTAAGCACAGAATAAAATGTTTTATAAAATCATGAAATTCAAAATCTTAAATGCTTTGTGATATATTTCCTTGATAATCTAATGTTGCTGTACTGTGTAGTGGCTTTAAACAACCAGAAAAACATTAGGAAGATAAATTCTGATATCTAGAATGTCTTTCCTTTAAAAAGATTAATCTCTATGATACAGTAAAATGGAACAATATATTGTTGTTTCATTTCACCACTATTTCCATATAGGAAATGCAAATTTCAAAAATAATCACTTTAAGATTTAAACTATCAAATCAAGGCTGACTGATATGAATCAATATTTTACATCTTCACTATAGAGATTAATCATTTCAGCTACTCTTATACTACATGAGAGTAGCAGAAAAGTTTGTTTGCTTGTGGTGTTCTAAGGGAAGGTCATGCCATGACATAATCTGACAATGTTGAAATGCAAATGCTTCATTTGGACATTATTTTTATTCAGAAAATTGAACTAAGTTGTCAAATATTTCCTTCTCCCTTGACATTTAAGATAGCATGAAAATGTGGTAACTGAAAATTCATTCATATTTAATCATTTCAGAAAGAATTCAATTTTGAAGAAAAATAGTTTTAGAATTCACATTCCAAAGCAGATTCAAATTTATACCTGAGGTCCAACATTTTTCTCCAACATAGACTCTAATGAAATACTCAACCAATCACAATAATTATGATAATATCTATTTCAGGAAGTCTAACTTCTGATAAATGATTAAATACTTTCATAAATATGTCTTAATTATTTTCCCTTTCCCTACAGCCAACTTTAGTGACCACTTGTACCCAGTTTCTTTAATTCAGTGCATTGGAAACTGGGTGCCCACTATTGTACAGTCTCATGGTAACTAAAAGAAAATATATTCCAATTTTGAGGTCACCTATGGCCAATCCTAAGACAACAATCTTACATGTAGGCTGAGTGTACTCCCTGGCAAACTCTCTGCAAACCAATGAAACTTTGCATATGGACCACAGGATCTAAAATATATGCTGATTTTTCCAAAGAAGTTACAGGATTGGTTCTTTTTCTAAGAATATTACTTTTTAAAATGTTTTTGGATAATTTAACAGATACCATGAGTTTCCACTATCCTGCCTGCTAGTAATCGAAACTATAAATAGAATATTTTTCATTAAGTCTTAGAGATTCTCAGTCTCACTCATTCTAAAGGAGTATTACTAATGTAAAAATATTTTAGTGTAGTCTGTTACATATACATACACAAATAAAAATATATCTTCTAGAGTATTGAGACAGGGTGGGAGGAGTCTAAATTTTTGAAGAGATGTGTCAAGGAAATCTTGATGTGTTAACTCATGATGAATACTGAAATCTCCACCTTATGTCATTCAATTATAAACTAAGTAATAAGATGCTCATTCAAACATACATGTGAGAATGTGACTTGGCATAGGACTCATGTTTTATTGTGTTTATTATTACTTAAAAGATAACAAGGAAGATAAATACATACCAGTTTCATGCTAAGACATTGTACAATTCAGTAAAGCATTGCAAAGTCATAAAGAAACCAATATTTTGTTTGCTGGAGTGGTAGCTCAGCAGTTATGTTGCTTGCTCGGCATGCATGAGGACCCAGGTTCAATGCTCAGCACTACATACACAACTAAGTGTTGGAATAACAATAACCAAATAAAAAACTAAATAAAATTGATTCTTCCTCTCTCTCCCACTGTCCTTCTCTCTGTTTGTATATATAAAAAAGAAACAATGTTTTCAAGGATTGCCTTGAAACAACTACAACAACTCACTAGACTTTCTATCAAAACCTTGGGTCTTTTACTGGGTCTATATTAAGACTTCCAAAAATGTTGAACTTTTCTGTATACAGGATTCCTTACACATTGATAAGGTTACCTGTTTTAAGATGTAGAAAAAGAAAAAAAGCACCAAATGAAAGTTCAAGTTCTGCCATACAAGAATAACCTTGTGCCAGCAATGAAAGCTCAATAAAGCTAGCACACTCTCTAATGTACCAAACCTCCCATCCTTTTCCCTTCAAGCGAAGTAAACCACATTTCTAAAAACCACCTCCCTCAAGCACATAGGATAGAACATATTTATAATTATATTTTCAATATGAATTTGGATTCTGGGGCAACATTGTGTTTAAAATTGGGAATTATGGACAGGTAAGGAGATTTTTCATGCTGTAATCCTAAAATAACATGTTTCCCACTTAACGTAGGAAAGAATAATGCTGCTGTGCTTGCTGTTATCACCACGCCTGGGACAGAGCAGACAAGCCACAGGTATTAATTGAATAAATTGACTGCATGAAAAAATGCAATGTGGTGAATTTACTTAGTTGAAAAGTAGGAAACCTATTTTAGATATGATTACCTTGGCTTTGAAGCCACCGGTCATAGCTTTCAGACAGCATGCATCCTGCAGTATCAGGCAGCAGAGTTGGTCTGCTTTGTTCAGATTTCATACACCTTGAACAAAACAAATGTTTACCTAAAGAGCAACTTATGCACAAGTAAGCCTTGGTTTGCTAAGGCCTCAAGATAGAAGGACTGAAAATAGTGGTTACTCATCTCCCAAGCGTCTTGCATAGTATTTTTAAAGTTATCTTAAAATCCTCTTGCTTCATCATTCAATTTTCATTCTATAGAGTATGGAATATTTGGTATATTGGAAATATTTGAAAATTCTGTTGCATTTGAAAGAATCCATTTGTTCCCTTTTCCTGTACTGCACAACTCCTCTTCTGATTACATAAATATTTTCATTCATTTTTTAAAATATTTTTATTGGTGCATTATAGTTATATATAGTACTGGAGTGCTTTTAGACATAATCATGCATGCATGGACTATATGTTGCTCCATTTTAGTCCTCAGTATTTTCTCTTTCCTTTGTCAATACCTCCTATTCCCCTTCCTCTGCTGTACTGGTCTTCCTGCTACTTATTCATTGTTTTTTAATTGGTGCTTTATAGATCTATGTAAAGGTGGAATTCACTGTGGTATGCTCTTATATTTTTATATGATATATTTTTATATGATAATTTGGTTAATTTCATTCTACAATTATTCATTTTTCTCATTCCTTCTCCCTCTCCCTTAATCCCCTTAATCTACTCCACTGATCTCACTTCTATTTTCACGTCCCTCCTCTCTTCCTCATTTTGCTCTAGCTTCCACACATGAGAGGAAACATTCAACCCTTGATTTTTAGTCTGGCTTATTTCACTTAGCTTGATGTCCTCCAGTTCTATCCATTAGCACATACAACTGAGCTATAACTTTATGGCTTTGTCTGATTCTCAGACTGAAAATAGTTTCTCCAGTCTCTGAACACACCCTTTTAGCTTCTATAGGACATTAATTATATTCTGCCTTATTTTATAGTTACATATGAATTTGTCTTATTCTCTTCTACCATACAGCACAAAAAAAGAAAAAGAAAGGTTATTATGTTCCTTACAGAGTCATAATATATTTTAATTTTTTAGCAATTTTATGTTTTTAAACTATTTGCCTTCTGAAATTGCTTATTTTTCACCTAGATAACTTCCTTTGAAATGTATTTCATAAATTGTACAAGACTTAACCTTTCTTTTTAAGAGAGAGGTACAGTGAGAGAGACAGAGAAAGGGAGAAACAACTTTATTTAGTATTTCACATGGCCTTCGTTGCTCCAACACGTAGTTGTGTACGTGGTGCTGGGGTTTGAACCCGGGTCCTCGTGCTTGCCAGGCAAGCGCCGAAACCGCTGAGCCAGTGCTCCAGCCCCGTAACTTTTCTTTATATATTCTTCCAAGTAGTTTGTAATCTTGTCTTGGAATTTTAAATATGTTGATATATTTGGTATAAAATATTTATATGACCACTGTATGTTTTAGAAACAAAGTGGTTTCTACGAACTATAGAAGAAAGAGAATGTCACAATGGGACCTGTGAAACTGGCCAATGCTTACATAATAAGCGACAACAAGGTGAATTTCCAAATACATTCTCTTTCCAAAAGTAAAAATCCAGAACTGAGAACATCTATTAAAATTGTGGATGTAAGGGATGATGGGAATGGGAGGAAGGAAGGGTGAGTGTTTGGGAAGGATATGAGCCAAAATATATTGCTATATTTTGTGCGTGTATAAATATGTAGCAAAAACACCCATCATTATGTACAATTTTAACTCACCAATGAAAATGGAAAAAAGATATAGATGTAGTCGCCTGGGCTGGTGGAAGGAATGAAGCATTGAGATAGAATGGCATATTGCTCCGAAGAGCTCGTGAGCTAGGAAAACAGATTTCTTTGGTTGACAGTTTTGGACACAGGGTTTGTCTCGAATTGCATGTTGCTCTGGTGCACTGTACAGAGATCAGAAATGGTTATCAGGACACCTGAATTCAAGCGTTCACTTGTTATTTATAAGTCATGGACATGGCAGTAGTAATTTGCTGCTTTGCTAGAAAACATTAGTACTTACTGTCTCTTATAGTGGTCTAACAAAATATTAAACGCAACAACAAATCCAATAATTCTATAAACCACAATTCCTATTTTTCACTAAAAGCACTATCATGTTAATAACAAAATCTTTTATGTTTAGAAGTATATAAATCACACAACTATGTTAGGGTGAGTTAATCACAAGTGGAGAGAAGACCATTTAGGAGAATTTTGTAATAGTTCTAGAAGCAAATTATGAGCAACTAGAAGAGCTTAACCAATGAAACAAAAAATATACATAGAATATGACATTAAATAGAAGGAGCAAAGTAAATTAATTATTTTTCAGGACTGCATTCTCATTTTTCACCCAAAATTCAACAGCTAATCATTAAGCACCTACAATATTCCAGGCATGTTAGAGATAAAGGAATATATATTGTTGCTTAAACTGACAAACATTTATTATGGAATAAGTCATGTTTTGCCAATGTAGCATGGGATTCTTTCCATTCTTTATCATTGGTTGTATCATTATTAAATAAGCTAGGAAAAATGAACTAAAAGTTAAGTGTTGTTTGTCATAAATGTGTTTAGATTATTTCAAATTGTTCACATCCAGTAAAATATATGATTCATATAATGACAAACATATATTTTTATTTATAACATTGCTATAATTTTTGTGAACTGCACATTATTTAACAACCAGGAAACTGATTAGAAGTTTTTGATATGGAAAATCTTTTAGAAACTGTATTACATATTAACATGTATTAGTTTAGAAATTAAGAACAGAGTTTAACGTTAAAAGATTAGTTCTCAATTTGGGTCTGGGGAAAAAAACTTGACTAGTGCAACAGATTTTAGACAACATCTGTAAGAAAATATCCTCGTGAGAATTATTCCACCTTAAACTGGTAGATGTTAAAATGGAAGAATATATAGCATAGAATCAGGACAATAATAAGCATTAAATTTATATTAAATATATCCCAAATGAGTTAATATTAAGAGTTTTAAACTAATTGCATCCATTTATACCCATTCCCTCTTGAATTTCACTAAAAGCATAACTGAAATTATGTTAAAAGTATTTTTTAAATATATAATTAGCCCTGGGGATGGATAGGTGCTCAATGGAAGAGTGCTTGCCTGGTACATGTGAGGACTCAGGTTTGATCTCCAACACAACTAAGTGTTGGAAAAACAAAAATGAAATGAAAAAAATAAATAAAATTGACTCTCTCTTAAAAATTATATATAAATAAAATAAGTCCTAAGTACAATGTAAATTGGAAAAAGAGATAGATCATAGAATGCAGAGAGAAAATCAGTCAAATAGTTAATGATAATCCCATCATTATGAATTGTAAGACAGAGGTAAGAACCATCAGCTCCCTCAACCTGGTGAGTTGATAACAATGTTTAGTTATAAAAGTGAGATAAAGTTGGTGATAAAAAAGAAAAATTTGTGGAAGATCTTTTTAAGTATCAGTGAGATCTACAGAGCTTCTTGGTATTTCATGTATTTAGGCCATGAAACTATTCCTGTATATAGTATTCTGAATGTTTATGCTCAATAAAATAGAGGGTCTCTCAAGAGAGAAATCAAAATTATACTTAAGAGCAGCAGCGGCATGCTTAAAATTAGTGGATTCTTTGAAAGTTGAAACTGAGTATTTAGGTACTCTTTTTTATCTCTAACTGTTGTTTAATAATGATAACTAGAATTTTATTTTTCAGGTAGGATCTACAAAAGTTTGATCAAAATATTCTTGCTAAGAAAAATGATCTAGAGAAACTGACATTCTGAGTTCCCTGAAGATATAAAGTATCCCTGTTATGTGACAGACACCTTCTCATACTCTGCGTGCCTGCCCTAACTACAGAGCTTCTTTTCGGATGTATAGTACCCTACCCAGAAACACAAGGAAATAGAGCTTCAGACCTATGAAGAAAATCTTTAATGGAAAGTGAAGAGAATAGGTTCAATAAGAAACACCAAAGCGATTTCAGACAGAGAGAAGAATGTGGAGACAAATAGTTCAAATATTTTTTTAAAAACTGGGTGTGGTGATTCACACCTGTAATCCCAGTAGCTCCAGAGGCTGAGGCAGGAGGATCATAAGTTCAAAGTCAGCCTCAGCAACGTAGTGAAGCCCTAAGAAACTTAGTGAGACTCTGTCTCAAAATAAAAAATAAAAATAAAATACCAGGCTGCAGATATGATTAGTACTACTACTACCACTACCACCACCACCACCACCACTAATAATAATAATAATAATAATTGCTTATATTCTTAAACACAACTACTACAGCAATTAAATTTAAAGGGAAAACTAAGAAAACAAAAAAGGTTTTTAAAAATAAGAAAGCAAAGCAAAACAACACAACAGAAATGAAAAATACAATAGGTCAGCCAGAAAATCAAACTAAAGAAATAAGTGAAAGAAATGAAAGGGTCAACCAAGTTTCTCAAACAGTTATAGAGCAAATCTACATCAAAGCTCATCATAATAATATTTTAAACTAAACATAAGTGACAAAGACTCATTAAAAATCTGGTATGATGCAGGGAGGAGGTTCCCTAAAAGGTAGAATATTTTAAACAGCCAAAGTTCCTAAGAGAAAATGATTTGTAAATTTTGAATTTTAGACCCAGTCAAATCATCAAGTAAAATATCATAATCATTTAAATATATTTTCATATTTATAAGATCTCAAAATTTTATATACTATGCATCCTTTATTAAGAAACTCCACTAAAGCTGAGATTAGATCTTAAAAAGAAGCAAACATCACACTAATGCAAGAGCAGGGTAGAACAAGGCAAGACCAAGGGAGACGTTAGGGTAATGGAGAAGAGATGTCCCAAGATTAGCTTTACGCAGAGTATGCATTACCAAAACTATGACACAAATGTATGATAAGGAGGGCTTTGCAATGGGAGTTGAAATTCAATAAATAATACCTAAAGTTAAGAGTTCAACGTTGTTGTCTGTAGATTAGCGGAATTGGACAGGATTATAGTTTCTTTATAAAAGTATTTTATAACTAAAAACATTTTTATGATTATGTAAGTATTTAAACTGTGTTTAAATTGGTGAATTAACTTCCTATTGCAGTCATAATACATTGCCACCAAATTTTTAGCTTATGAGAACAATAAAAATATTATTTAACAGTTAAAAAGGCCAGAAGTCCAAAATGTCTCTGCCTAAAATTTAGATGTAAGCAGCCTGCATTAATTCTGAAGGCTCAGGGGCTTGAGCAGTGGCTCGGCGGTTATGGTGCTTGCTCGGCATGCACAGGAACATGGGTTCAAACCCCAGCACCCGTGTACACAACTAAGTGGCATAGCAATGAAGGCCATGTGAAAAAACTTAATAAAAATTGATTCTGTCTCTCCCTCTCTCTGTCCTTCTCTCTCTCTCTTTAAAAAAAAAAATAATTCTGAAGGCTCTAGAAAGTCTGTGTCCTTTTTTTTCTAGTTACCAGAGGTCACGTACATTCCTTGACCTCTTTCTTCATCTCTTAAATATATATCACTCCAAAGCTTCCATCCTTAGATCTTCTCTCTCTAATCTGTGATTATATTGGACCATCAGATAATCCAAAATAATCACCTATTTTCAAAATCATTAATTATATTAAGATAAAGTCTTTTTAGGAGGTAACAAAGTACAGTATGTAGTAGTAGGACCTGGACAGCCAACATTTAACCTACCTCAACTGTGTGTGTTACTCAAAGATTTATGTCTATTCTACATTCAAAGTACATTCATTCCATTTAAAGGTCTCAAAAGTTTAAACCCACCTACGCCATCAACTCGAGTTCAAAATTTCTTCTACATCTTGTTAATTTTAAAAATCTGAAATTTTGTCACACGTCAGCTATGTTTAAAATTCTGGGTATCATCTATTCTCATGTAATATTTTATACCTTTGGACTTGTGAAACTAGAATAAGTTGTCAGTTCCCAAAATATGACCATAGGACAAGCATGGGGTGCCAGTTTAAACATTGAAATAGGGAGAAAGCAAAATAAAATGAGTCACATGCTCTAAGTAATTTCAGTATCCAACAGGGTAAAGTCCATTCATATTCAAGGCATGGGAAAATCCAATATAGCTCAGGGCTTTGTCCTCTATACCTCCAACTCTGTTCAAGGAATTATTTTGTTCTTATGAGTTTGCAGGTAAATAATATTACCAAACCATTTCCTGCCTGTAGAATTTGAGGAGTCTGACAGTTTTCTCTCATTTCTTCCTCTATTTGAGGCTTTCATTCCAAGCTGTTGATGTTGCTGATGATGATTCTCAGAAACCTTATGGGACTCCTGTGTATAGCATGGGGATTTGCTCTGCTAGAGAAGAGGCTCTTCCAGAGGTAGTTTAAAGACAATTCCATCCTTAGTTTTAGCTTCTACTGAGATGGAAAAAGGGATCCATGAGTCATTGTCTGATCTATTCAAGGAGTTTCACATGTGACTTTTACATATTGTTCCTTCTGAGGCACTAACAGAGGTTTGTCCTACTACAGTTCTGATTAACATATGCTTTCCTGACAAAGAATGTCCTAAATTTGCAACCTGGATAGTATGAGAATTTCCCAAATCATCCAGTCCTGGTTCTTTTCTTCTTTCTTTTATTTGGAATAAACAGATATTCTTTTCTTATTTAAAAAAAAAATTACTGCTTTCTCAAAAATAAAAATAGAAATAAAATAAAATCTGTATTTTGAGCTTTGGATATTTTCACACAAAAAATAAAAAGCATTTGCTTCAGTGGTGTTTTAAGTACTATACAGGCCAGATAATTCTAAATTTATATTAAAAAGTGGTTTAAGAAATTGGTTTGTGCTACTATTAGCTTCGCTAATAATACTTTAACAGCAAACTAAATCTTCTCTTTGGAAATTCCCACACACATCCATAGTGTGAAGGCTCTGAGAAGTTTCATAATAAGAGTTCAAAGTTCTTAGCAGTTATCATGTATGCTATAAGGTAATTTGATCTGGATTCATAAGCAACTTTTATTCTTTCGGTTTCCTGTGTGATATCTTTTTCACAAAGGAGGAAAACAAGGCCATAAAATGATGTGATAACTTTTGGAACTACAAAAGTTACCATCTCATGACAATACCCTTCATTTTCTTTTAACTTTACTTTCCAGTGGCATTTTTCTTCAAAGACATAAATCATTTCTGTCTGGGTATAATCATTTATACCCAGGAAGTTCTTTCCCAGAGCTCTTTTTTCCCCTGCAATTCCAGGAGATGCAGCCAGGTGGTAGTGAGTCAGTTTGGATATATAGGAATTATTCCTTTTGTTTAACATGTCTTCTCTCAACTTATCTCATTACTTTTGCATTTTACTATAAGCAGGAAAAAGAAACAAGAGTACAACCTTTCAACACTTTGCTGCTTATAAAAATCCTAAATTACATATCAAAGCTTATTGCTTACAACCACTACTTTCTATGTTAGTGAAGAAAATAATTTATTTTCTACCATTGTAAGAATCCCCTTTCCTCCTGTTTCTGACAGCATGTTCTACATTTCCTTCTGAGCCCTCATCACCAAGCACACTTAAAGTCCCTATTTCTGACAAAATTTTCATTTATGAAGATGATTTTATTATTCTCTAAAACAATATAGGCTTTTTAACATGCTCTTCACCTCCTTGAGTCCTCATTAGCTGGGTCATCAACATCCAGACCTTCCCTCCTAGTGTCCTAAAAATTCTTCCACTCTCCACACATTTCCAACTTTCAAAGTCATATCTACATTAGGAGGTGTTTGTTACAGCTATACCTACTTCCAGATAACAAAAATCTGCATTATTTCCTGATGCTGCCCTAACAAATTGTCACATATCTATAACCTTAAACAACAAAAATGTATCTCATGCTTCTGAGAATTACAAAATCACTCTCATTGTCACTGCATTGGCATATCATGTAATTCAAGGGAAGAAATTATTCTTTGTCTTTCCCTCTCTAGAACCTGATGATATATCTGGCTTTCAACCTCCTCATGACAATTGCTGCTTTTCAAATCACATCACCTTTTCTTTCTGAGATTTAATATTCCTATTTCTTTCTACTCTTTTAGTGTTATTGGGCATACAGATATCACAGCACAATCTCCTATCTTTATAATTACCTGAATGTAGACTTACATCTATAAAATGCCCTCACAGCAATATTTAGATTAGTTTTTGGCCAAATGACAGAAAAGATACTACAGCCAGGTCAAGTTGACATATAAAACTGACCATCACAAATGGGCAAAACTGTAATGCTGAAGTTGTGCTGAATTTAATAAAGTTGTATCACTCTGTTAAACTCATCAAGTATTTTCAATGTTTTATGTTAAAAAAAGAATAATCAACAAAACAAACCAATAAAAGTTGTGACTAGGGATTAGGAATATAGCTCAGTTGTACATCCTTTACCTAGTATGTGAAAGGCCCTGGGTTTGATCTCCACCACAAAAAAAAAAAAAAAAAAAAAAAAAAAAAAAAAAAAAAAAAAAAAAAAAAAAAAAAAAAAAAAAAAAAAAAAAGGAAAGAAAAATATGACTAGAAATAATAGGCCATTAAGCTATATAATTTCAAATGTAATTATATTAACTTAATATTTTTCTTAGCATGCATAAAGTTATCAATATATCTTCAGTTATAAAATGTTTTAGTGAAGAATAATTTCATTGCCTAAAATACTGAAAACTTCTGGTCAGTATTCAGATGAATATAAATTACTACCTTCATGTCTTAATGATTTAAACATAAGTGAACATAATTGGTCTAAAAAATGCAGAGAAGTTGGTATTATTTCAAATCACAAGAAATTACACTACGAACTTAAAAATGAACACAATACATTTTATCTTTTTTTGATAAGAAAATTTCAATTCAAAGACAGACTTTTTTTTTCATATGAACAATAGCTAGAGTTCTGTTGGAAAATTTCTGGGTATAAATTATTTCAGAGATCACAAGTAAAAAAAAAAATTGCCAACCTACTACAGATATTTAACATAAGGTAAAAGTTTAGGAGCATAATTTACCTCCCTTAGTATATAATCGTGGTATAATTAAGCTGTTAATAAATTAATAAAAATAAAATGTTTATTTCTCTTGCTGTTAGCATGAAAAATACACCTAATTCATTGGTTTCATAATAACATGTTTTTAAAATAAGAGGAATTTCTTGGATTATCCTGCTGTTATAACTGATGATTCATAAATACCACTTTTAAAGCCTATGTTTTAGGAATCTCTATTTAAAAATTTTCCACTAATTATTTGTATTCTTTCAACACACTTCCTCAAAAGATTGCAAGGTATGCCATCTCATAAAGTTTGATATTTCTGACAAATTAGCTTTGTTTCTTTAATATTAACTATGACATTTTGAATTTAAATAGGTCTTGCTTCAAATTAATAAAAGGAGAAGAGATGCTGGAGCTTTGGCTCAGCAGTTACTCCGCTTGCCTGGCATGCATGAGTACATGAGTTCAAACCCCAGCACCACATACACAATGAAGTCTCAGTGCAGTACCCACTGTACCAACATGTTTTGCTTTAAAAATAATTCACTGGACTCTTCTTTGAAGGCTGTATATTCCACAGGGCACCATAGATACATTCTATTCACTGGGTAGCTTAAAGGAGTGACACTGATTTTCTCACAGTTCTGGAGGCTGTTAAGTCCTAGATTGTGGTGTTGGACAGTTGGCCTTGTTTTGAGGTCTCTCTCTTTGGCTTCCATGTCTTCCTTGCCTCCTCACATGGTCTTCTTTACATTTGTGGGGCCTGTGTCCTATTCTCCTGTTATGGTTTAGAAATGAGGTATCTGCTAACAGCTCATGTGTGAGATAATGCTGGAAAGTTTAGAGGTGAAATCCTCTTACAAACTGTTGATGCTAACTTCTAAACTTCAGTAGAAGCTTAAGCACATTATATCACAAAAGATGAACAGAGCTTGGATTTGAATCTGGATCTCACTTATTTAAAAACCCCAATGTTAACTTCAACAAAGTATTGACTTACCAAAAAACTCTAAGAGTCAAAGATCATTATCTTTATTGGGCATGAGACACCAAAATGAGTAAGACAAATCTATACATAGTTGGCTGGTTTGGTGATAGCAATGGGCAAGGAAAGATTTAAAGAGTATTATGTACACCTCTAAATATGATTTTTTCTGTTAAACAGAAAATATAAATAGTCACACAAATATAAATGACACTATTGATTTTGTAGAATATAAATGGCAGAACTGAATGAAATGTTTTCTACATCAAATATATATGTACAGTTAAGCTGTGCAAGCATATGTTGTAAGAAAGTATGACTCTACAAAAGCACCTCTGGGAGCTGGAGCTGTGGCTCAGCAGTTATAGTGCTTTTCTGGTATGTATGAGTATGCGAGTTCAAACCCCAGCACCACGTACACAACAAAGTCTCAGAGCCAAGAAAGCCACATGAAAAACTAAATAAAATTGATTCTCTCTTTATCCCTCTCTCTCTCTTTCTCTTGCTGTCTCTCTCTCTTCAAAATAAAAAAAAAAATACCTTTGTCATCATTATTGAACAAAATGGCATGATGGATACCAAAGAGAAGACATTTGGCTTATGGATCATTACTGTAGTACTAACAAACTTCACCAGTATGATTATATTTATATTACATAGTTAATAAAGAATATTTCATATCAGTTAAACAAAGCAATCCAATATTTTCTGTAAGGAATATATAAATAAATACAATTTCTATCAGTTTTTAAACCTGATGTAAAGTCCTTTTACTAAATAGATGTGTGCAAGAAAAATACTGTTACTTACGAAATGGTAGATCTTTTAATATTTCGCTTTCAAATATTAAATGAATATTTGACAAATTGAATTAAATAAGGCAAGAATAGAAATGATAACTTAACATTAAAACTATAGCAAGGTGATAATCTCAGATTATAAATTATCTTGTGAAAAATTATCATACTACTTGACAACTCCACTATGAGTCTGTCTCCCAGACAAAGATAAGAAAACACTATATTTAAGAAAAGCTCATCTTTTGTTCCAATAATTCAAATCCACATGAAATTCATGTCTAGTTTTATTACCAAACCAATTAGTTTTTTATGAAAATGCATAGTAAAGAAAAAAAAGTGAGCATTTCCTGTGTGCTGCTTGAGTGAGGTAAGCAGCTGTTCAGGTTACCTTCAGATGCTATGCCTAAGAAATTTCATTCCCTGGGGAAACAAAATGGCATATGTGGATGTAAATGCTTCCCATATTCTGAAGTCTCTCCTATTTTAAGAAGCCATCTGTCAGCAAATGATTTTAAGTGAGATAAATATTTATTATCTTAACAGTGTTCTCAAAAGATATTAATAACCTGAAAATATTAATAAGTATAAAACAGTCATCTGTTTTACCCTTATGGTTATCAGCCAGCAATCATTATAACGCAACAGAACTGGTGTTTCAGTCCCTCTATTCTGTGAAGCCCCTTTCATCATCCTTCCTCAGAGTGCCTGTAAAATTCTGTTTACACTCAGACCTCACTTGTGTCTTACCAACAGCGGTTTCTTCTATTGAAAAGATTTTTCTTACAGCTTTGTAAAGACCAGAAGAGCAAGAATCTTGACTTCAGAGAAAAAAACTCCTTCCTTTGATGAATATTCACCAATTGCTCTCTAGTTCCCAGGAACTCTGCAGCCAGGGTCAGACTTTTCCAAAGGCATTGGCAACAAGTCAACTTAACGACCTGAGTGCAATGGGTCAGGGCAAAGATAAACTAAGAGGCAAGGCACACAAGGTGATCTGCAACAGGAACAAAGCTATTAAGGGAAAAGAACAATATCAAGAAATAAAAATATTTCCATAAGGATACTTGTAAATTGTATAGGCTACAGAAGGTGCACTCATCTCTAGCTTGAGGTCAATGTATGTGTGTCTTTTGGGTACGAAAAAAAACTACACTGAAACCTAAATTGTGAAGTGTGAACACTAGTTAACCAAGTGAAATACGGGTAAGAAAGCAGCACGTTTCAGGTTTATGCAGGGGATACAGAGAATGGGCTATTCAATACACTGCAATACTCTAAAATAGTAGACATTTAAGAAAATCTGAATATAGATGGTCTACATCAAGCATGTGTTTTAAAAATTATACTATTGATGCTTATTTCTGAATTGCACAGTTCATATATATGCAGATTACACAAAAAGAAAACTCTGTATTGGAGTACACCAAGAAAACCAATACATTGTTTCACAAAATCCTACTGTCTAAGTAAACCATTTGTTATTAGTTGCGGGGCACTGTACTGAAGCCGAATGCTGCTCTGGATGCCATGACACTTCTTCTCCGCTCCAATTTCGTGTGCCTAGCACAAAGGGCGCGAACCTGATGCCTGCTTCCTCTTCCTCTTCTCTAACCCTCAAAACTGCCTTTCCTGATAGCGATTGTTGACAAAGTTGACGAGGCCATTCCTTGTTGGACAGGACAGGCCAACCTGTCATTCTACTATTGGTTCCTTGGCTGTCTCCCCTCCATATAAAAACTCGTGTGCCTTGGTAATAAACGGATTTTGAGCTGCCACCAACTCCATGTTACTGACTCATTTCCCTGGCCCAGCGGAGGGGGCTCCCACAAAAGGGAGTACAGGGAGAGCCTGGAAGCTGCACTCACCCTCCTGCTCGGCTCTGGGGGATGGTTCAGCTGGTCCAAGCCATCCCGCCCGCCCTCGGGGATGCCCGAGGTGTGACAACTGGTGCCCCCTGTGAGGACCATTTTCTCACGCCCCTGCTGACAGGACATTGGGTAAGTTTTGGTACGGGTGAGTTTGTCTGCCATCCTTATCCAAGGGCCCCTTCTCTCTTCCCCCTGTTCTCCATGCTAGCTGATGGGGAGCCCTCTGGCTCACATCAATACTTTTGAGCCCCAATCTTTGGGCTTCTCTTTGCTATAGGAGCCCTTATTTCTCTGATCCTTTTGTGGTACTCCTTGTCCCCGCCTCTGAGACTTCTTTATTGTCTCACCTCCGTCATGGGTCAATCAGCTAGCAGGATAGACCCTGCCTTGGATTCCACGCGAATTGCGAATTCTTCTTAAGAGCAGAGGGTTGGAGCCTACTGATGGTCAGGCGAAAGCCACATGGGCCAGGTTTATTAGGGTGGCCCCCTGGCTACCTGAAAGTAACTTATTTGATTGGGATATGTGGGACCGGGATGAGCAGCTCCTTAGGGAAGCTCAAGTCCAATCTGGGGATCTTCCCCACCTCGGGACATTTCCTGCAATCTCTGCCCTTAAGAGCTGCCCCCCACACACACCTGACCATGTGCAAGAAAAGAAACACCAATACCGAGACAAGGACCTTGTCCCCTCGGAGGAAGAGAGGCCTGTTCCCCGTACTCCGACCCCACACCTCGATCCTTTCGGCTTGGCCCCATGGCCTGCTAAAGGTGGGTCCCCTTCTCTTCCGCCCTCACGGCATACCACATCCGCCTCTAATCCATTTAGACCTGTCTTGGTCCCACCCCCCTATTCTGAATCCAGACCTCCCTCGGCCCTGCCCTGTTCTGATCCTTGTCAGTTGTTCCAGGTCAATGTTAACCCTGGGGGCAACCGCCCAGCCACATGGTATCCCTGGGAGCCTGGGGGTGCGCTCCAGCAGGCGTTCCCTGGGAGTGGCAGAGCTTGCTTCAGGTGTGGATGGGAGGGTCACTTCAAGAAATAAAAGACCTAACAAAGATTATCAAAACTTGCAAGTCCTTCCTCCCTTTCCTACAAGTTCCCCCGCTTCAGGGGCCTTGAGTTAACCCCAGGGGCCTAAAGCCCAATAATCTCTGGCAGACAAATGTCACCCATTATTCCCCCTTTGGGAAACTTAAATTCATCTTCATGTCTGCGGATACCTTCTACCATGCTTGCTGGGCCTCTGCACACACCGGTGAAAAGGCCAAACATGCCATCAGATATTTTCTTCAATGTTTCGCTACCCTGGGTCTACCAGACCAAATAAAAACCAATAACAGACCTTGCTTTATTAGTCAATCCCTAGCTAACTTCTTCCAACAATGGAACATTACTCATACCATGGGAATTCTGCACAATCCTAAGGCACAAGCCATAATAGAAAGACATAATAACACCCTTAAGTGTCAACTAATAAAGCAAAAAGGGGGAGCACTCACCCCTCATGATCAGTTAAAAATGGCCCTATATACATTAAATATTTTAAATTTTTCCAAAGGGGACCATTTCTCATCCTTTCAAAACCACTGGGCCACCAGCACGCTATGCCTGACTCTCAAGGTCAGATGGAGAGACCCCCCCACAGGGATATGGAGAGGCCCTGACCCACTGATCACTACAGGGCAAGGAAATGGCTGTTTATCAGTTTTTCCAACTGATAAACCCAAGCCAATTTGGGTCCTGGCCAGGAATCTCAAGCATTGCCCTCCCAGTACTAACGAACACCCAAGGGACTCAACCTCCCCTGAGGAGCCTTCCCTTTCTGATCTCTTCCAGGAACCATAATAATCCACCTGACTCTGGTGCTCCTACTCGTGGAGACGCACTCGACACAGACCAGCTTCAGGAACCCAAGTGAACACGATGCCCATCAGCACTCTGGACCTTCAAAATCAGATCGACTTCCTTGCTGCAGCGGCTCTCCAAAAATACTGGTCTTATGCCAGCCAGTCAGGGACTGTCCAGGACAAAACAAACTTTTCTCTCTAATTTTTCTGCTCTTGACAGCTCGTAAACATCCAAGTACAATACTTGCCAGTGCTAACCTTATTGCCCTTTTGGCCAATGACGGGTAAGGTCTTAAAGGAAAGACAACCCTCGAGTACTGAAAGCCCTCTTAATGAACACCCAGGGAATTCAACATCCCTGAGGAGCTTTCCCCTTCTGATCTCTTCCAGGAACCATGATGATCCACCAGATTTTGGTGCTCCTACTTGTGGAGACACACTTGACACAGGCTGGCTTCGGTGATCCAAGGAAAGCAAGGGCCCTACCTTTGGCCCTTGCCTTGCCAATAAACTGATCGCCTTTGTCCAAAAGAGAGTTGAAGCCATACAACTCATGAGGGTCCAGGTTCAATATCAGCGACTGGACGGTGCTGACAGTGGCTATGACCCTTTGGACCAATGATGGGTAAGATTCTCCTGAAGGGAGAACAACCTAAGACAGGTCCTCTGGGCTTCCCACACACACACACACACTGAGCAAACCCGCTGGCAGTGTGGGTACCCAAAGACAGGTAAGATCTCCTAAAAGATGGGTACAACCTAAGACAGGAGCCCCACCCCTGTTTTTAGCCGCCCAGTTGGCTCAATAATAAAACATAAAGGGGGAATTGTGGGGCACTCTACTGAAGCCGAACACTGCTCTGGATGCCATGACACTTCTTCTCCGCTCCAATTTTGTGTGCCTAGCACAAAGGGTGCAAACCTGATGCCTGCTTCCTCTTCCTCTTCTCTAATCCTCAAAACTGCCTTTCCTGATAGCGATAGTTGACGAAGTTGATGCGGCCATTCCTCGTTGGACAGGACAAGCCAACCTGTCATTCTACTATTGGTTCCTTGGCTGTCTCCCCTCCGTATAAAAATCCGTGTGCCTTGGTAATAAACGGATTTTGAGCTGCCACCAACTCCGTGTTACTGACTCATTTCCCTGGCCCAGCGGAGGGGGCTCCCACCGAAGGGAGTACAGGGAGAGCCTGGTCGCCGCACTCACCCTCCTGCTTGGCTCCTGGGGATGGTTCAGCTGATCCAAGCCATCCCACCCACCCTCGGGGACACCCGAGGTGCAACAATTAGTACTTCATCATAATGACAAACTGAGTTACATAGTATTATATAAATATCAATCCTAAATTTGCTCCTTTTCCCTTTATTTATTTGCATTCTGAATACACATTTTAGTAATAGTAATGGAGATAAATCACAAAGGGAAGAAAATACTATGAAGTCAAAAGAAGTTATAAGTAAATGTCTAAATGTTATATAACAGGTATTCAGTTGCAGTGTAAGGGTGTAGCTCAGAGCTGAGGCACTTGTCTAACAAGTCCAGGCACTGAATTCAATCCACAGTAACACCAAACAAGCAATAAATAAAAGGGAAGTGTTAATCAATTATTGAATTTGGCTTTGAAGTACAAGTACATAATTCATGCCATCCTGGAGAAAAATTGCTTAGGAAATTATGTTGTTATTAAATTTGAAGCAAATATTTATCTTCAGTTTATTTATTTATTTTTTTTAGGGTCCTGGGGATTAAACCCATTAGTACTTTACTACTTAGCTAATATTCCCAGCCCATTTTATTTCTATTTTGAGACAGGATCACTTTTAGTTGCTGAGATCCTCACTAAGTTACTAAGTTGCTAAGACTCACCACGAACTTGCTATCCTCCTAACTCAGCCTCCTGAGTTGCTGGGATTACAGGTGTGTGTAACCATATCCAACTCATCTTTACTTTCAAAATCATTGGCTATTCCAGATTTCAGCCCTCCTGTCATTCTAAGCATGCATGATACTATCAAATAACCATCTCACCATATTTAGCCCAAATTCCAGAGTTTTATGAACATAGCAAAAACTAAGAATTTTATAAAATTTTTGCCCCTTTCAAATGTTCATGGATTAATGATAAATTCTCTTTTTAGCTGTTCATTCCACACCTGCTTCTATTAACATATTAAAATGTGCTTTATTAAAGAATACCATAGTCCATTTTCTCTTGTGAAAACATAATGTCTAAGACTGGGAGGATTATAAAGGAATGATGTCATTTAGTGAATGGTTCAGAAGGCTCAGAACTGTACCTTTTAAAGATTTTCTTACTGCATGATAACATTATGGAAATGTACTAAGTAAAGTGAGCAGGACAGAAGGGCAGAAGAGACAAAATACGAACAATCTTGCTTCATAACAACTCACTCTTACAAAAGTGAATCCACTCCCCAGAAAAAGACGTTAATTTCTTTTAATGATCTAATCACCCCTTAAATGTCACACTTCTCAACACTACTACAATAGCAATCAAATTTCAACATGAGATTTGGAGAGGACAAACCACATCAAAAGCACAGCACATGATATAAGCATTCTTCTATATCTGATACAGGTCCTTGCTTAACAGTATTATTTTTATCTTATTTGGGGAGTTCTTATTAGGATTATTTCCATGTAATCATAGACAAGTGATCAACAGTCCACAAGGGACAATGGTTCTGATCTTGGAAAGTCAGATGCGTCTAATGAAAGGAATCCATACTGTCATCTTGAGAGTCTCTCTACTGCCTTTTCTAATCCACTCTCACTTACTTTTGCTACTCATACAAGCATATGCTACTATTGGAGCATGCATTCCTCCTGCCATGTAATTCCAAGAAAATTCCCCTACTGTGTTCAAAACACATGACAGTCAAGTGCACACCTTCAATAAACACCAAGAAATTAGCAAAGGGCTCTGGAACTCTAAGTGCTGCTCATCACAAACGCACTCTCCTTACACCCCCCATACTTTCTTTATCACAGATTTTGGAAGTTTGAAGAGAAAATGTTTCTCAAAATCTTTCTATGTTGTAGTGGCCATTTTGCCTGCTGGCCAGATTCTACTACCATATAGTTCTGAATACTTTTAAGAAAAATGAATCAATTAATGAAAATGAAGGCAATCTTTAATTTGTTTTTGCTAATTGGGGGAAAGTCTGGTGTGAGAAAGTAACTGCTTGAGCTAAAGTCAACATTTTAGGGTCAGAAATTACCCTGAGGCTTAGAAGATCAGCACATGAAATGTTCTAATGGAGTTCTTAGTAAATTTTAAGCCCTGTTAATACCAACATAAATCATCTCATTGAATCTCATCAACCTGAGAATGATACTAGATTATCTTTATTTCTAAAATAGAAAATTGAGGAGGTTGAATAATTCAACCAAAGACACAGCTTATAATGAACAGAGAGATGATGACTCTGTTCTAGAGCTGACTCTGGATAGAAATCCTGGCTCTAAAATCTGTGCTTTTAACCAATATTCCATTGTGCCTCTAATAAAGGCTTTATGCTCTATATTTTATCCCCCTTGTGACCTCCTTAGTATACTTAATAAAGTAAGACCAAAAAAATTACTTTTGCACTTCAGATGGAGTCCTCTAACAACCTAATTATGTAGCTGGCAAAGGAAGTTCATAATAGAACAAGTTATTATTATCCAAGTGATGAGTTCTGTTTTAGATTAGAAGAGATACAGAAAAGAGCACACTGAATGTACCCTGCCTAGAAGCATCTGAAAACCACTTGATGCTTTTTGTTTGTGTTCTTGTTTTTAGCTTTTATTATTTGGTTCTACAGATTTGACTTATGGTCTTGCTAATGTCAAATACACCCCCTACTACTGAACTATGCCCTCCCCCTTGATATTTCCTTAAGGGAATAATACGGATGAAAATGAAACAAAAGAAAAGCATATATTAGCAAATAAGAAAATTGTAAGAACATTAAACATACACAATACAGGATTTCATGGCAAAAAATTGATTTGAACTGAATTTTATAGAAATTTCAAAAGCTGGGTCACCCAGCTATCCCACTCCTGGGAATTTTCCCAAAAGACTTAGAATCAGCGTATTATAGTGATATGGCTTCATCAATGTTTACAGCAGCTCAATTTACTATAGCTAGATTATGGAACCAATCCAGATGCCCCTCACTTGATGAGTGGATACAAAAGCTTTGGTACATATATACTATGGAATACTACTCGGCCATTAGAGAGGACAATATGGCTTTTGAAATCAAATGGATGGAAATGGACAGAATTATGCTTAGTGAAGTCTCCCAAGCTCAGAGACTCGAGGGAGGCCCAAATGGTTCCTCTCATCTGTTGATGCTAGCATATATGGGGAAGCAGTATGGCAGGTGGCTAACCTAACAAAATTTCAAATTGAATGACTTTCAGAGTAATAGGGGGATGGCTCTCTAGGATACTTGGAGGTGTAGGGAGGGAGATGGGGAGGGGGGAGGGTATATGAAGAACTCATAGGAGTCTGGAGATTGGGAAAAAGGGGGAACCATCCCAGAAGCTGATGTCATTCCTCCATGAACTACCCATTTAACACCTGAGTTCTTCTGGGGGAAACTGCAACAGGTGAAACCCAAGGTGGTTTATCTATGCTTTGGCATTACCCCTGGATAACAAAGTTTATATACATTGATTGCTACTGTTTTGATAATGTTTCCCCCTCAACTGCATCTCTATATACTTCTAATAAAAAAAAAAGCTGGGTCACCAGAAAGTCTATAAAATGTCATCCATTCTAATTTAGCTATATTAATAAAGAACATAGTATACTCTTGAGACAATACAGATGTGATTAAGAGTGGAGAAAAGGGTGAGTTTAACATAATACAGACATTTTGATAAGAAGAATCCACTATACTGATAACACATAAAACATGGGCAGGAGGTGCATGAATAAGATGCAGAAAACAGAAAGTCAATTAGTGTTTTAGGAATTAAATCAAAGCATTATTGTACACATGATACAGTTTCTAGAAACTCAGGGCAGGCAAAGCACATAGAAGACTAGCAATTATTCAGAAATGATGAAATGAAAATCTGACCTATAATTATTACAGTGCAGAAGAGAAGTTCATAATGAATAAATTGCCCAATCGATATAAGAGTAGAGAGGATTGAAAAAAATAATAATTGTGAGGTTTGATCATGATTGGGATAAAATAATGACATTAAGCAGTGAATAGTAGAGTTCCTACTTTTGATGGGAAAATGACTAACAATTTGACTTTGAGTTGACTTTAACATTTACAAATAAGTAAATTTTAGTAAATGTCTAGAGATTTCACTGGCCTATTCATCAAGAAATAAATTAGGAAATTTGGACTTGTTGGAATTATAAGTTATGAAAGTCCCATTATAAGTCATCACAAGAATTAAGCCATTTTAATGAAAAAATATGTCCATTGTTAAGGAGAAAACTATATTTGTACAATGAGAAACAGAAAATAAAAGAAGCATTTATAATATAGGACTTTGGTAGGAAGAACATTAGCAAGGCCCTAAGTAACTCACTAAAAACTTAAAGGGGTTGGGGATGTGGTTCAATGGTTGAGTGCCCCTGCGTATAAAAAAAAAATGTTGGGGCTGGAGTGGTGACTCGGCAGTTACAGCACTTGCCTGGCATGCGCAAGTATGCAAGTTCAAACCCCAGCACCATATACACAGCTAAGTTTCTGAGCAATGAAAGTAAGTTGAAAAACTAAATAAAAATAAATTCTCTCCATCTCTGTCTGTCTCTCTCTAGTAGCATGAGTTAAATCCAGATAAGATGTAATGCTTTACAATCTAATACTTTTTTAGAGTTATAGTGGGAAGGGGAAGGGAGGGATAAGGGAGGGTAATTGGGGGGGCACTCCTGGGATAATTGCAATATCCAGAATATATACACATTTTATAATATTTTGTTAAAATCTTGTAAGGTTGTTCAAAAATAAAAAAAAAACCTAAAAAAAAAAAAAAAAAAAAAAAGAAAAAACTATGTCCACAGAAAGAGTGAAGTATAAATTCTTCTGACACTCATTCCTTTCTATTTTTCTCTCTTTTTTCTCTGTACTTTTAACCAGTTACAGTAGTTATATTAGATTGAAAAGCTCAGTACGGTAGGATAAGGGGTGAATATGTAAATCATTCTTGATTTCCAGTAAAGTTTGTTTATTCTTGCATATAAACCTGGGAAGACTGAGTACATTTTATTAGGCACAAGAGATTGAAGTATCTTGCCCTTTCAAACAGTAATAGACAACTTGACCTCCACAAATTATATTCATTTTTGTGAAGGAATTTGGTTTCACATACGTCCTTTAATCATTCCACAGACCCTCTTCTGTTGTTTTAAAAATCTTAAATTCATTAGGTACTCCTTCAAAACCTATTTATAATCCATAGAACATGGATTTCATTTGCTGAATTCATGACAAATTCCTCAAAAGGGAAGTTCTAGTATGTATGCTTTATTTTATTACTTCCTATGAAAAACAGGACTTCTAATACTACATCACAGATTTGTTTTCTCCTTAGTTGCCATATACAGCCAATAATGTTCAAATCAAAACTATAAACACAAAATTTTTGAGTCACTTTGTTTATATAGAACCAAGGGACAACAAGATGGCTTAAAAACAAATAACAAAGGAGTTATGAGAAAAAAATGCAGCATCATTTGGGTAAAATCTGCCGAAAATATACTTTTGAAGTTGATAGAACACATTCACTGCCATTAAATCTGGTAACACGTGCATAGTTTTGTTATATCTTTTCTCCACTAAATAATCCTTTCCTATCCCATTTTATTTCTTCATCATCAAATATAGATTGATTTGTAGCTCATGGATAAGCCAAATATGATAGGCAAAGTCCATTATTGATTGTCAAGAACTATTATATAACAATTAAAAAAAACTTGAGTTTTAAAAAGGTAGGCCACATTTAGTGTATTTTGGAGAACTTCTGGAGAAGGGCTAATAACTACTTTTACAACCGTGCCAACTGCAGAAGTTACAACACCCTCACCCCTGTATGTGTTTACCTCCATTGCAGCTTCTCCCATCAGTTGGTGAATCTGTCCCTTGAATCTGGATGTGGCCCATGCAGCTCACCTTGACCCATAAGACATTAGCAATTGTGCTATAAGCAGAAGTTATGAAGTGCGTTCATATGTGGAAGCCAGTCCTCTTGTGAGAACCTCAAAGACTGTTCAAAGATGGATAATTACAGAATTGTGGTTCAGTTACTCACCAAACAACCTGTCAAATCCTGGACTATGACGAGGCCATTCCTGATCATCTAGTCACCACAATATGATTAACTTTTCTTTTCTAGGAACTACCTGTGGTATTTTGCCCATATGTCTGTTAGCCTTTGTAGTAGTACGTTAAAACTCTACTTGGGATGTTTCATTGCTTTAAAGGATTACAAAAATCTTCCAATAGTGTTTGTTTATCTTGCTTTTAAAATTCCTTCATAACTTTTGCTGCAAATTTTTTAATTTTAATGAGATAAAATATGATTAATTTGTACTGCCTGAAGGAATTTAGTGTCTGATTTATAAAATTTGCTCTTACCGTAAGTTCACAAAGATTTTCTATATTTTTATATTAAAAACTCATCACATTTACATCTTTAATATTCTTGGAATTTACTTTTCAGTATAGTTTTAGCTAGAGATTGAATTCAATTTATTTCTTCCATGTAAATCTCCAGCATAATTCGTTAAATGCACTTTATTATTTTTTCTATTTATTTGTAAAGCTAATTTGGTAATGTATAACATTTGCATGCAAGTGTTTATGAATGTATGGATCTGACGTATTCTGTTTCATTTAACTATTCTTTTGATAATATCACAATTTTTAACTATTTTATAGTTTAATACTGAAGATGTTTGTAAAAGAGATTACAAATTAATATTTCCTTAAAACTTCCTTGATTATTGTTGCTATTTTTCTCTTCCACATATATGGAAATTGAGTTTTCCCATCATGAAAATTACAATTTCCCTCTTTATTTAAGATTATCCTTCATGTCTTTGACAAACATTTTATAATTTTTTCAAAGTATGGTTTATCTTTACTTTTCTTACTAGTTTATGTGTAGCTTTTTAAAAACATATGCATTAAATTCATTAGTGAATTAGGAACATCATTTGAACTTACATTAAGCAATTAAAAAAATCTTTGCACTATAGTTGGCTGAAGCAAAACATCAGACTGCATCCTATAAAACATGGACTTCACTTTGTGAAACTGAAACACATATATTGGGTTACCATGTAAAATGCAAATTTTAGTTCTTAACAGGCATTACAGCCAAGTTTGGAACCATTCATTTTTTTTTTCACTGAGAAATTAAAGATGCATGATACTGACTTCGTATTTCTGAAATAATCTGTATTTCTATTCATTTTGGATAATATTTTAGTCAGTTATTTATGTGTTTCCTTATAGTCTGAAGATCCTACTTTTGTTGCTGATGAGAAGATTGAATTCCTCTGTCCTTCCCTGTAGGTTATTTACCTATTGCATTTTTTCTTTTTAAGATTGAGCCAAAGAGAAAGAGTGAAAGAAGAGTGAGACAAGAAAGAGAGAGAGAGAGAGAGAGAAAGGGAATCAATTTTCTGTATTTTTTCATGAGGTTTTATTTTTTCTGATGCTTAGGTGTATATGTGGTGCTGGGGTTCAAAGCTGGATCCTTGTGCATGCCAGGCAAGTGCTGAGCTGCCACTCCAGCCCTGTCCACTGCTTCTGATGGCATCTTGAGGTTTTCCCTTCTCCATGGTGTGCTATAGTTTTATTGTGACAGGTGATATCATTTTATTGTTCTTTTCACCATAGATTCCATTTTTATTCTTTTTTTTTAAGAGAGAGGGAGAGAGCAATAAAGAGAGAATCAGCTTTATTTACTTTTTCGTCTGGCTTTTGTTTCTCTGACATTTAGTGGTATACATGGTGCTGGGGTTGAAACCAGGGTCTGTGTGCATAGCAGGCAAGAGCTCCAACCCCTGAGCTGCCCCAGTCCCTCCACTTTATGCTAAGGACGGATTCCTTTCTCCATTTGTGGTAAGCACTGTTATCACTTCGAATGTTATTTTTCTGCTCCTCTGTCTTGTCTTTGCTTTTTGTCAATATTTGCTAACTAAAAGCATGTACACATACCACTTTATCCTCTGTTTCAAGACTATTCTCATATATTTGTGCTCTCTTCCTGTATAATTTATGAATTAGTTCTTTATTAAATAATTAGCATTTGATTTCTGCATTCTTACTTGCATTAGTCCCGCAGCATAAACTATACTTTATCAATAAGGATTTTTTAAATTTTTTGTTATAATACCAATGTTTCTCAATTCCAAGGCTTTTATTTGCTTTTATATTATAATAAAATTGATTTTTGCACACAGAATACTTGCCTCTTTGATTCTGCTATTCCTTTTATAGACTTTTATGTTTCACTTTTATCTTTGATAAACTCCCCAAAACTTATAAAACTCTCAGATTTATCAGTTATTTTCATTTTTCTTTTTTTTCTTAACCTATCTTTCTGAAGAATCCATAGTGCTATGAAAACTGAATTTTCAGATTCTTTTCAAATGAAGGGGTTACGTTTTTAACCTCTTTGCTAGTACTCAATTCACTCCATTTTGTGGTTCTTTAATTGCCTCCATTTGACCTCTGGGCCTTAAATTGCAGCCTTCTCTTTTATGATTCAGTGGGTTTCTGCTCCATAGGGCATGTGAGAATTTGCGGAGCCATCAACTTAAAAAGGACTGGGGTCAGAGCCGGTCACAGGGCTATTTCTGTGGTCTGGAAGCTTCTGGGGTTGGTAAGATCTTACAAGTCACTGGCATGGGCAGCAGAAGGCAGGCAGTATTTTAGCCTTGGTTCCTGGTGGAAAAACCAACTTGTGTTCCTTGGTTTAAGTACGCCCTTTTTAGACACCCTTTCTCTGTAGGTTTCACAGCTGTACGGGGGCAGAATTCTGATGTTCCAAAGTTTTCTCTGCAATTTCTGCTTTGCTATTACACAAGGAAAATTCAGTTTTGCTTTTTGAGATTAGAAATATTTTAATTTTCATTTAAAAAATGTCAATTACTGCTACTTTTAAAACCAGAGATGGCTTCAAAGTGGAACTTTTCAACAATATATTGGCTAGAGGTCTTGTCTCTATATAGACAAAGGAAATCACAATATTTTTCTCTGTACTGTGAATTCCTGGAGGTGAGAAAGGAGATATTTTTACTTTTATTCATCTACAACTTATAATCTATTGCATATTAAAAATGCTTACTTAATACTGAATTGCACTTAATGCCTCTTTTTCCAAATTTCAAGGTAAAATGCTCATTCTATATGAACTGGGAAATTAAAGACATCTTGTCCCTGCCCTTATTCAACTATATGAAGCATTTAAATCTGAACCTTATTTGTAAAAATATTCAGAGTTCTCTGATACATGAAATGTCATCAAATTTCCATTAATTTAGTATTTGTTAACCATATTAAAGGAAGTATTCTGGATTTAAAAAATAAAATACCCAAAAAGACATGAATGTTACATATAACTCATGTATGTGTTAGTAATTTTATTTTTGTTTTGTTTGTTTTCTTTAACTTTTGTAGTCGGCCAAGTCAAAGTATATATTCTCTAAGAAAACTCCAAGGGAGAATTTCAATGGTTAAACAAATAGCCACTTCTTAGTAGGAATTGGGGTGGCAAGGAGAACATTTAGAAAATTAAATTATATTCTAAAATGTAAATTATTCATCTCTTAAAATCCTGGTCAAATCTTAATATATTACCTCATATTTTTAATTATGCTAATTATTTTTGATTATTTAACTACTTTAATGTTCATGGTAAAAATAATTTAGTTTGGGGCTGGAGCGGTAGCTCAGCGGTTACCACGCTTGCCCGGCATGTACAAGAAGATGAGTTCAAACCCCAGCACCACGTACACAACAAAGTCTCGAAGTCTGGGAACAACGAAAGCTGCATGGAAAACTAAATAAACATTATTTCTCTCTCTCTCTCTCACTGTCCCTTTCTCTTTAAAAACAACAACACTATAGCTAGATTATAGAACCAACCCAGATGCCCATCACTTGACGAGTGGATTCAAAAACTTTGGTACATATATACAATGGAATACTACTCAGCCATTAGAGAAGACAATATTATGGCTTTTGATATCAAATGGGTGGAGATGGAAAGAATTATGCTAAGTGAAGTATCTCAATCTGAGAGACTCAAGGGATGAATGGTTTCTCTCATCTGTGGAAGCTAGAATACATGGGGAAGCAGTATGTTAAATGGCTAAGGTAATAATAACTTTAAATTGTATGGGTCTCAACACAACAGGGAGATGACTCCCTAGGATACTTGGAGGCGTGAGGGACAACCGGCTTAGGAAGAACACCTAGGAGACTGGAGGGTGGGAATATGGGGGAATTATCTCAGAAGGAGATCTCTGCCCTCCACAAGATATCCATTTAAATCAGGAGTTCTTCTGGGGGAAACAACAACATGGGGAATCCAAGCTGGGCATCCATGATATGGGATTAGCCCTGGATAACTAAATATATATACATTGGTTCTTGAATGTTTGATAATGTTTTCCCCTCAATTGTAACTCTATATCCATCTAATAAAAAAAATGAAAACAACAACAACAACAATAAAACAATGTATCTTTAAAAAATAATAATTTAGGTCAAAAGTATTTACTCTAAATGATCTACAAATACAGTAATTTAAAATTTTAAGTTAAAATTATGCTTATTTGTAAGTTATTTCCATACCTCTTCTTTTAATTTCTCGAAACACAAAAAAATATGGGTTAGTTTCTAATTTTGTTCGTGAGGAAAATGTCACCTAGTAGCATATAGGAAATAAATAAAGAACTGAAACTGGATCCCAGTTTGATTCTGTACTCAGTCATGAGTACATACTTATACACAAAATAACTTCTGACATTTGAGAAAGTATGATTAACTGAAAATCATTAGGCAAATGTTCTTAAAGATACCATTTCATGCACTGGAAGAAAATAGATTAGAATGGTTTTATATTGAAAAATTAATTTTCAAGACTAATACTTATTTGCAAGAAACACTGGAATAAAGCTTTGAATATTCAAAGATCAGAAGCTGACAGTCATAATACACATACTATACATGCAGCAGTTAATTGCTTCTTTGACATTTTGGGGGGCTGGATGATATAGTAACATCTATTCTTGAATATAAATTCTAGGAAAATGTAATTGCTACACAAAATTACCACTATTATTTCTCTAATAATCCAAATGATACTCATTTCCACCAAACTACTTGAAATTAAATTGTTGTACTTACTTTCAACAATTACTTGTCTGTCTTCCCAGTTATCTTTAATAAGTTGTATATTTCCAAAATGTGCATCGCTGTAAAAGATTCGGTTGGTACCTTTTCTTCTTTGATTGTAGTCAAAAGCCAAGGCTATGACATTCTTGAAATAATGTGGATTCTCATATGGCCTTATTGGGGAATTTAAATTGGTTTCATCAGAAAGATGTATACTTTTTAATATTGTTCTCCCTGAATACAGCAAATAGCCTTCATGCCGCAGGCAAGTAACTCCATCCTCTGCCAAGTATCCATGGGCACAAGCACAAGTTCTCTGGGAATTTCCTCGGTAAAGACAGAGTTGCTTACAGCCACCATTGTCCTTGGCACAAACATTGGTCCCTAAGGAATAAAAACACACACAAACACATACACACACACACACACACACACATACACATACACATATATGTTTATAATTTTTTTGAAAATAAGTTTTTTTCTTATAGTAATATTAGATCTTTAATATTGAATATTCTTTTTATTCTTAGCTTTAATAATCATTAGTCATTAAAAAGCAAACTAGAGAAAGTATTTTTTTGAATCGCATTTTAATACCATAGTTTCTACTTAAAGGATCACATTATTATACATCTTTCACAATCCAAATAAAAGCATTGCAATTTTCCCTTTGTAAGCCAGTTAGATAGTTACGTGTGCACATTTTTTGAAACTTGATACCAAGATTACTGTAGGTTTTATTAGATTGCAATCTTTGACACAAGTAACAGATTCACTCAAAACATGAACTGAATTCACCCCCCCAAAAAAGCATTGTTTAAACTGCGCCTAACCTCCTATACAAAGGGCAGAATTTGCTCCAGTTTTGAGCAAAGATATATTATTCTTGATGATTTCCTCATTAGGGTAATTCTTCACTAAAAAACTCATTATTATCATCTCAAAAATTATTTTGCAAAGCCCTTTGTATGTAAAGAAATTCAATTAGAATTTATTTTAACAGCAGTACATTTTTAAAAATACCCAAATCATTATCCTATTGCTTTCAAAATACACATTTTAAGACATGATGATTTCAGAAATGCACACTAATAAGTCACTTTTTATATTAAACATTTCAGTGCATTTTTATTCTCTAATATCTTAATTATTCTTTTTTGTACACTTTTAATTTTTTTTCATATTACTTATCCAAAATCAATACTCAAGACATGCCAGATATGTAACACATCTGTGCACGTGGTACGGTTCTAGGCAAGTATAGTATGTCTATATATGAAGTATTAAATATTTATTTCCCTAAACTATTACATGATTGTTGTGGAAAATAGATGTAAACCAATAAACTTCTGTGGCTTATGACTTAAATAAGAATTAATCCTTAAATGTGGTGTGACAAAAGTTGAAAAATAAAAGAGATACAAAATGCATTTATTGTGCATTCCTCTAAGAGTGCTGACCTTTCTCTCTTACTCGGTTAAAGATTTTGATCTCCTTCAGGTTGACTCCAAGGCCAGTTCTCATGGTTACCGTTTCGGTGGCATCATTCTTGTGGCCCCTTCTGATGGACCCATTGGCATGTGCTCTGCCAAAAAGTGGAACATACATGATCAACACTCTTTAACTAATTAACATAAAGCCAGTTAGTTAAGCCAAAGACCACAGATGGCTCAGCAGAAGGGAAAGAACCAACTTCTGTCTGTGATATTTAATGCCTGAGCCTGGCTCTGTGAGATCCTTTCCGTGACCTTGCTAAGGTGTGGCTAATCCTACAAGGGTAAAGCATCGGGCACTGAAATAACATGTTGAGACTCAAATATTTATGAAAAAATAAATTACCTGTCAGACCAGTAGATGTAAGCCCCAAAGACCGCAACCGAGAACATATCCACATTGCTCCCTGACAGCACCATCTCGCGACGGCCTCCAGTCTCAAGGTCGATTCTCTCTATCTTGTCTGTGCGAGCGTCACACCAGTACAATTTATTTTCCTGAAGATCGATTGAAAAGTAATATTACAAGCTGGCTGTAGCTGTTTCATTAAGAAAATAAGGGAACACGAAAGGTGGAATAATGCAAGTTGGCAGTCAAAACATTTTAAATACTCAAAATAAATCCAACAGACCTCATAGTCAATGGAGATGCCATTGGGCCACACTATCCCCATGCTTACAAGAACAACTTTCTCAGAGCCATCTAAACGAGACTTCCCGATACAAGGCATCTGTCCCCATTCAGTCCAGAACAGGAAGCTGAAATTGAATTGTAGACTTATAGTAACACATTGCGAGACACAAAAGACATTAATGATCATAATGGCAGTAATATTCATACTAAAAGAACAAAAATAATGCATTTCAGAAATTAATATACAAGAATGTACAAAATTTTATTGTAAAAATTATTAACCAGTCATAGAAATTACAAGAATGGATTCAAAATTCAATCAAAGAACTTTTGGCACATTCTATTTCCTATCTGAAATACTCTTCATCAACTCATTTTCTTAATTTGCTCTTGTTTTTATATCTCAAATATTTCCTTCAAGAGCTTTCTGTATCCTCCCTGATTATTGCTATTTTAAGAAGCAAAATGCATTTCATTATGTACTCTAGTACATAAATAACTTATTTGGCTTTACACTGTTACTTATTTTTAATATTTCTCCATATAAGACTGAGAGAACATTGATCAAAAAGAACAGTGATCTTACATTTTATTCATTATTTCATCTACAGTACCAGATAACTAAAAATTTTAAAAATATACATTAGAAGTAAATATTTAATTTATGAATGTATATGTGATATATCATAACTTTAAGTTCTGTCCACTTAGACCACTATATTATTTTAATACAAATTTTAAAAAGTATGATACCATAATATTAAAACATAATTCCATGCAAAATAAGTCATTATTAGTTCTGTAATTTTGGAAAACAATATGTAATATGGAAGGAAATGTAAAATAGTAAGAAAACCTAGAGCATACCAAAAATTAAACATTTTAAAAAGGAAATAGAGAAAAATACTAGAAATATAACACATGCATTTTTAACATACTCATGCAACAAATTCAGCATTTATATGACAAAAAGAAATTCATGCTTTTAGGTAAATATCATCCATTCTAAATTTTATGTAATATACACTTATATTTTTATCCAGCTATCAGAAAACCTCCATGACTAAAGTTTAGAAAAATATGGCAAACATTCATGCATTCAGGTAACAATGGATTTATATTTCTGCACAAATTCAAATACGCATAAATGATCATACGTGAGAAGAGACTGACTGCATATAGAAAACTTAATACCTATACTTATTTCCTATACTCAGTGGAGTTCTTACCCAACCATGAAAAAAGCCCTTGAACTACATAAAAATATATGTATTCTCTTTATACATATTGTTTTGATTTATTTTAATATTTGATTTTTTTCTGAAAAAGCTATAAAAATTAATGTGTTGGAATTTTACAACCATATAATAAAACGTGTGGCTAGAATCCCAAGTATATTAATCCTGAAAATGCTTTCATTCATATTTACAAATTCTATAAATCAGGAAGGAAAAACTTTGTAGCAGAAAATCTAACTAAGATTTTATTGAAAGGATCTTGGTGGAAAAGCTATGGAAGAAAATCTTTATTCATATTAAAGTCAAGATTTTTAAGAAATATAATGATATAATCTCTGGATTAAAATATTGTTTAAAATCAAATAACCAACAGATAAATTTTTCCTCCATTTAACTTAATTTTGTTATTTTTTGCTGTGTAACCCATGACCTCTGACAATGCTAGGTATGTCCTCATCCCCTGAGCTATGCAAACAGTCTATTCATTTAACTACTTAAGGTTGAATATCTCCAAAAAGCAGATGCTACACAGTAAAAAAGGCACATTAGAAGCCAGAAGAGATATACATATATATATTCAATCTCATTTTTACTGTCCAATTTCTTTCTTTCTTTCTTTCTTTCTTTCTTTCTTTCTTTCTTTCTTTCTTTCTTTCTCTCTTTCTCTTTTCTTTCTTTTCCTTCCTTTTTAAGAGCAAGAGGGACAGTGAAAGAGACAGTGAAAAAGAGATAATCAATTTTATTTAGTTTTTCATGTGGCTTGCATTTTTCAGACTCTTGGTTGTGTTTGTGGTACTGGGATTCAAGCCCTCATCCTTGTGCATAACAGGCATGGGTCGTAATTGCTGAGCCACTGCTCCAGCCCAATTTCTTTCCTTTCTTTTTTTGCACCAGGGATTGAACCCAGGGGCACTTAACCATTGACCTATATCCCCAGCCCTTTTGGTTTTTATTCTGAAACAGGGTCTCACTAATTGCTTAAGGCCTCATTAAGTTGCTGAGGCTGCATTGAACTTGCAATCCTCCTTCCTCATTCTCTCTTGATCTCTGGGATTATAGGCATGCGCCCACTGCCATCCACTTTTAGAAAACTCCAAAGTTCAAACAGAGAAGGAAATGGATATAATAAGCCTTTTATGTAATACTAACCTGTTTTCAAATGCACTATTTGAATAATGAAAAAGTTATTTTAACAGAAAGATTAGTAGAGTAGAGAGAAGAGATTAGGGGAGGGGGGTACAGGAGTGGAGGAAGGAAAGAGAATGTAAAATACACAGCATTAAATTAGAACAAATTATATTCCATGCTCTTATAATTATGTCATTGTATATTCTATTGTCATGTATATATAAAAAGAACAGGGGGAAGGAAGAAGGGAGGAGAAGAGGAATACTGGGAACTGAATTAGAAAAAGTTATACTCCACGCTTTAATAATTATGCCATTGTGTATTATACTATCATGTATATCTAGAAAAGAACCAATTTTTAAAAGTCACTTTGAGAAAGCCAGCAAAATAATCCAATTAACATGTCTAGTCCTAATTCTCACACCTCTGAAAATTATGACTCTAAAAGGTAATCATTCCTAATCACTTGGCCACTAAAGGGGACAATCCAGGAAACACCCAGAATTTACTAGCCCAGGCCTGGAGCTCCTCTATAATGCATTATCTCACCAATTAATAATGATCTTTTACCTAACATTATTTCTCCTGAGATACAAGAAATGTCACAAGAGGTTCATACTTAAAAAGAGAAAATAAAACATGAAAAGTTTCTCAGTATTAAAAAACTAATTTCTATTTTTCTCCAGGTAGTCTTTATTTATTTTAAATTTGTAATAGTTCCATGCAGGACTCTCAGATGAGCATCAAGAAAATTTAAGAACAAAAATTATTTTAAATAAACCAAATTTTGAATGACAATTTTATGCAAATTGTCTCTATGTGAAAAAGTACTGATTTGATAGGATGTCATAATATATGAAACCAAATCTGATTGTATGGAATTTATATTTGTGGTTAATTGATTTATCAATTTCATTATATCAAGATATTTTAAACCTACCAAAATTAACCAAAATTTTATAAATATCAGATACAACAATTTAAATGTTCTCTTAACTGAAACTGATAGTAGGTCATTTAATAGAATTAGCACCTTGAGAAACTTTAGGAATTATACACCAAATTTAGAAAAACAACACTCCCCCAAACCTGTAAACTTTCAAGGAGATATTTAAAATTTAAGATAGTAATTACAAACATGAACTTGAGATATCTTCAATGAACATAGATTCTTTTTATGTAAATAAGGTCTTAAGCAATAGAAAGAAATGAAAACTCTTGTAACTTGCTTTTGAAATCCAATAGAAACTAACAGTCAGTGTTAGAAATACTGTCCTCATTGGAGTTCACATATTACAGTAATGAAGTATTTGTTGAATTTTATGATATGATCAAGGAAATTGACATTAGAATATTGGATTGGTAAATTTAGATCTGAAATACTACTTCAAACCCAGAAATTTTCAAAAATTTCAAAATCTATATTATATAACTGAATTTACCAAGGGTAGTAAAGAACTGTTAAAGCAAAATGAAAAGTTCCTTTTTTATATAAGCTTGCACTTGCAAAATTTGAACACATAAAATTTTAAAAGTAACAT